>JACDRP010000229.1:0-87458 GCA_013841185.1 Hycleus phaleratus
TATAACAAATATCGGAAATTTTACCCGTTATTTAGGCAACCAGCTATACATACCTGTTAAGTATACCGAATACTCCACTAATCCTAATATAAATAATTAAAAATGAGGATAAGTATTTTCCAAATAAACAATATAAAAGATTGGATCATTATTAAGAATAAATGCTATATAAATACGATTTTTTTTTTGAAATAAACTAGATAAGGTCGTTAATTCGTGGACGTTCTGTATAATAAACAAATATAGTGGCGTCCTCTCTACAGTACTTGTGACAACTAAAAAATAACGAAAATCAACGCCGCTGTGATTCTTGATGAATATTGAAGGTAATTCAAGCAATTAAATAAAAATATTAAATATTTCAAGGCAATTTTAGAAAAAAATCATCAATTCTATATAATTATTATAAAAATAACACAAATTTTTGGCCATAATTTCAATTTAATTGATATCCGGTCGACTGGTAGTGTTGCACGAAACTGGCGCCCTCTAACCGTTATCACTGAATTAGATTGAAAATTTTCCCAATTTGTTGAATTATTACAGAAAAGTGAACGTAATTAATTCGGTTTTACTAAATTCGAGTCAATTACTAGGAGAAATACAAATTTCCAAATAATTAATGTGTTTTTGTTAAATTAATTAGTATAGGGGTCGATGATTAGCAATCAAGTAGCCGGCGCTTTCTAGCTGTCATTTTGAATCAAAATATCGAAACATATTTATAGATTTATTATAAAAACGTAATTAAATTAATTTAATAATTAGAAAAAAACAATTGGAATTTTATTTTTATAATTTGAAGTGATTTCTAATAGATTTTTTGGTGAATGGGCGACAATTAACAATCGAGTAGCTAGCGCCCTCTATCTGTCATTACGTCCAATCAAATTGAAACATAACCGACGCGACGCTTTCCAAGAACGGTTGAATAATAAAAGTAACCTAGAAATTTATGAAATAATCGACCCCACCTATTTACAATAAGAACAGTGGAGGAGGACGACGGCGGCCAACAACCGTTAGAATTTAAATTTTGTAAGTTTACAAAACAATTCAGTTATAGAAAAGTTGTCGTCATTGATCTGTGGTGGGTAGCGTCATCGTATCAAAAATAGTGGTGACACACACACAAATACACGTACGAATTGCGAATTTTTCGCATATACGTGTGTATTTATGTGTGTTGGTAGTGGTGGAACCTCGACCGATTTAATAATTCGTCTAAAAATTGTCTTCTGTTTAGAGACGCCGGACACGCAGCACTGTAGATCGAAATAGCGGGAGAAAAAGTGGTGTGATAAAATCGACGTTTTAAGCGGCGACTAATCGTCTGTGAGTTTACAGTTTTTTAAATAAATTTTATCGTTAATTGTTTGTTTTGTTAGAAAATGGCTTCAAGATCGAAGAAGAGTTCAACACCGGCCACCCAACCGCCGCCGACGTCCACAACGAGCGGCAGTGGCCGTCCATCGAGTCCGTTAAGTCCAACACGTCATAGTCGGATGCAAGAGAAAGCCGATCTACAAAATCTAAACGATCGTCTGGCTTGTTATATCGACCGGGTGCGCTATTTGGAAGGTGAAAATAGTAAATTAACACGACAAGTCCAACAAACACAAGAAACCGTAACTAGACAAGTCACCGATATTAAACAGATGTACGATAATGAATTATCAGAAGCCCGAAAACTATTAGACGAAACATTTCGAGAGAAAGCCAAATTGGAGATCGATACGAAACGTCTATGGGATGAAAATGAGGAATTAAAAGCCGATCTAGCTAAAGCTAAAAAAGAATTGGTATTATCGGAGAATTCGGCGCGTATATGGGAACAACGTTACAATGAAATCCAATTGAAATATAATCAAGCCAATCAGGATGCCAAAAAGGCGTTGAATGATTTGAAAGATTTGGAAAGAGAACGGGATAAATTGCGGAAATTGAATGATGAATTACGTAAACAATTAGAAGAGGAATCATTGGCACGTGTTGATGTTGAAAATCATAATCAAACTTTACGTGAGGAATTATCGTTCAAAGATCAGGTGAGATTTAAGCCCAATTTACATCGAAGTTGGCTTGTTTTTGTCTAAATAGACGACACTATACAAAATATAGCCACCTTCGATTCGTCAATCTATTTATAATAGAACCCTCTTTATTTTGACTAATTTATTGATTAAATTCGATTGATAGTAAATATTTCCAAATGACGTCATTTATTGTACAAATAATAAATGAACTGTCAGTTCAACCATTTTGTTTTAATCGTGTTGATATACTCGATTCACTCACTGAATATAAATCGTTATAAAAAAAATAAAATCGCATTGGTTCTATTATAGAAGCGCAAAATTTGAAAATAACCAATAACCTACCAATACGTCATTGAAAATAAAACAATTGCTTTTCAATAAAGGCGCAAATTTCAAAATAACCAATGATCTAAGAAACAATATTTTGGTTATAATCACGTGTTAATTTAATTGCAATACCAACAAACTGTAGATAAAGTTACTAGATTTGATTATACTCTATTTTTAAACTCGGAGTGATTTAAATTTTGCGCGCTCCAATGTCAACTTCCTATTGGTTATTTCAAATAATAGCCAATAGGGAACTACTATTTAGGCGCGTAGAATTCAATTTTTTGATTTTTTGACTATACAGGATGGTTCAAATTCGGGTCTTTGTGTGAGGTTTTCAGTTTTCTGACTGCTAAATTAGAAATTTACAGTTTTAATCATTAAAAATGCCAATTTATAACTATTTTAATGTAAAAATTTGCCTCAAATTCGTCTATAGTGTCGTAGATTGGTTTATGTTCTATTAAATTTGATATTTTTCCAAATAGCTGGACAAAGCTACGACACTACCTATAGTAAATATAGCCAACTTGATAAATTACTCGATATTGGTTAAATCTATTGAGAAAAAAAGGCCCAGGTGGTGGCCTAATTTCGCATCTATTTATAATAAAACCCCCACAATTCTCGTTATTATTAATAAATTTTTTAATTACAATTATAATTCGATATTGATAGTAGTTCCGGTGGTAAATATTTCCACAATTACGTCATTTATCCAAATACCGGTTGATTATACGAAATAATCAATGAATTATTGTGATAAAATGCCGGTTCAACCATTTTGTTATAATCGTGTTCATGATGTCATCGTTTGACTATATACATATTGATATCCTTTTTTAAATCATTAACATCTGTATAAATTAGATAGAGATGGTAGGATTTATAACCTATTTTCTGGTTGTGTAATTTATTATACTTATTCAAGGATTTTTGTATTTTTTTTTTTTTGGATTAGCATATTTGTAATTTAATCGATTACGTTATCTTTTATTTTTGTTTTTTTTTTGTTTTTCTTTTAATGGAATTCTCAATGGTGGTTCATTGAAAAATTGCCGCCATTTTATCTAATCTCTGACGTCATGTTTATGTTTAATATACAGGGGATTGTCGGAAAGTTATTTTTAGTTTTAATGATTCTGTTGTGATTATTTTCTGGAAGTATCAAATTAACCCTTATTAAATGGGGTGGTTTTTTCAATCTTTCTGTTTTCTTAGTTTTCTTCTTTTTTTTTTTAATTTTTAATAACTTCAAATTAGCAAATTGTACACAAATTTAATTTTTAAAAGCAAATTTTCTAAAACTGTTGGAAGTGTTATAATTTCTGACGATAAAATGTCAATTTGCAGCTGAAATTCAAAGGTTTAAGTCGAAATTTGGCACAATTTCCGTTAATAATTCGTACAAATTACCCCCTGAAATTCAAGATTTACATCAAAAATAGTTTAAAACGTGTTATTTTGATGCAAAAAAATACAAATTCAGTGATAATACTGCAAATTTACATGCTTAAAATCAGTGCTAAATTGGAAATTTTCAGCGAAATGTGCGATTTTAATTAAAAATTCCAATAAAGTGTAAGATTTACATTCAAATTTGGCGTAATTTTCGATGATGAGTTGGTAAATCTCAGTGAAATTGTCGATTTAGGGTACGAAAAGTGCAAATTGTTAGAAAAAAATTGGTGATTTCGATCAAAAGACACGATAAATCTACAGATTGATAGGCTTATTAGTGATTTTGATCACCTGAAATTTGGAAAATTTCAGTAAAATGTTAATTTGTAACTTAAAATAAATGATGTTAATCTAAATTAGACAGAAGTTCAATTAGAAATTAAATTATCTGTTCAAATTCAAGATTTACATAAAAAATATTTCAAAAATCATCTTATTCGTATGTAAGTAGGTCAAATTTAGTGATAAAATTGAAAATTTTACGTAATTTCAAGTGCTAAGATTTATATCCAAATTGGTATGAATTTCGATTGTAAATAGGTGGTTCGCAATTAAATTCATGCTAAAATTTAACGTTTCTATGAAAAATTGCTATTTTAAGTACAAATTCAGTCATAAATCTGCAAATTCATATACAAATCGCACACAGATTTCATTTTAAATAGTAGATTTTGTAAAATTTTCAGTGCTAAATTAGAAATTTCTACCTAAATTGTCGATTTTGAAAAACCCTAATTTAAATTACGTACAAGAAATCAAAATTAGTGTTAAAAAAAGTAGAATAAAACATGCTAAATTGTCAATTTACATGCTTGTGTGTGATCTTATCAGTCAAAATTTGCAATTGGTATAATAATTTGGTATTAATTAACAAAATTCAAAAAATGTCTAGTGCTATTTTTGGTTAAATTGGTCATAATTTGGACAATAAAAATGCCAATTTGCAGCTAAATTGTAAGATGTAAGTCCAAATTGAACACAATTTTCAATTGTGATTTCCAAAAATTACAATTTTTAGTGAAATGAGTGCAAATTACCTACTAAAATTAAAAATTTGCAAAAAAGGACTAAAATCGCTAATTTACACGCTTCATAGGTAATTTTATTAACTGAAATTTGTAAATTACATACATACATTTCATAAGATTTTTATTATTAGTGCTAAAATAGAATTTTTTAGCGTAATTTGAGAAATATTAGGCGATCAAAATTGTAGCAAAATTAATGATTTATAACGAAAAATGGTCCATAAATATCCATAAAAAATGGGATAAAACTTGTTAATTTGCTCCATTTTTTACGCAAAAAGTAGCAAATTTAGTAGGATTGTTAGTGCTAAAATCGAAATTTTTAGCTAAATGATATTTTCGGCCTTAAAAATGCCAAATAGCAGATGTAAGTCCAAATTGAACACAATTTCTGATAGTAAATTAATGAATTCCAGAAAAATTGATTCTGTGAACGAAACTAATTACTAAAATTAAAAATAATTATCAAAAGTGGACTAAAATTAAACTGCTAATTTACATAAAAGATGATTATATTACCCGAAATTAGTAAATTACATTTCATTAAATTATTATTGGTGCTAAAATAGAAAATTTCAGCTAAATTTCGGTAATAAAAATCCTAATTTACAACTAAAATGTAAGATGTAAGTGCAAATTGAACACTGTTTCCACAAGTAGTGACATATTTTGATATCAAGTACAAAGTTAGTGACAAAACTGCAAATTTACATGCTTGTGAATGATTTTATCAGTTAAAATTAACAATTAACAATAATTTGGTATTAATCAGCAAAATGCAAAAAAAATTTACAGCCAAAATGGAAATTTACAGTTAATTTTGTCATAATTTAGGCGATAAAAATGCCAATTTGTTGGTAAAATGTAAGATGTAAGTCTAAATTGAACACAATTTCCAATAGCAAATTAGTAGATCTCACAAAAATTACATGTTTACCTGAAAATTAGTAAATTACATACATAAATTTCACAAGATCCTTATTATTGGTGATAAAATAGAAATTTTCAGCCAAATTTAGGCAATAAAAATGCCAATTTACAGATGAAATGTCATGTGTAAGTCCAAATTTAGTGACAAAATGCAAATTTACATGCTTATGAATGATTTCATCAGTTAAAATTAACAATTGATATAATAATTTGATATTAATCACCAAAATTCTTAGTGCTAAAATGAAAATGTTCAGTTAACTTTGTCATAATTTAGGCGATAAAATACCAATTTACAGCTAAATTGTAAGATGTAAATCTAAATTGAACATAATTTCCAACAACAAATTAGTAAATTCTACAAAAATTGACGATTTTGAACGAAACTACTTATTAAAATTAAAAATAATCATCAAAAAGAGTAAAATTTGTTGGTTCATCAGAGTTTGAGTAGAAACTCAGTGATTTACATGCTTACAGGTAATTTTATTAACTAAAATTAGAAATTAGTAAATTATACACGGTGAGCCAAGTGGTTGGCCTATTAGACGTTTAAAGAGTACTAATTGATGAAAGTTTCTGAAATTTGCTATGCACCCGTTTTTCCACCTGAACTACATCTGGAAAATATTTTCGTTGTTCTATCAACCCCCGGTGTATGGNCACTTGGCTCACCCTGTATACATGAATTTCACAAGATCCTTATTATTGGTGATAAAACAGAAATTTTCAGCTAAATTTAGTCAATAAAATGCCAATTTACAGATAAAATGTAAGATGTAAGTCCAAATTAAACATCATTTCCAATAGTACGTCAATAAATTGTAGCAAAATTAATGATTAGAATGAAAATTTTACATTTTTTTTACGCAAAACATACACAAATTCAATAGTAAGACTGCAAATTTACATGTTTATGTGTAGTTTTTTTACCTAAAATTAGCAAATTGTACATAAATTGACAAATTTTGTAAGATTGTTGGTGCTAACATGGAAATTTTCATCTAAATTTCAGACATTTTTGGCGATAAAAATGCCAATTTATTGGTAAAATATAAGGTTTAAATTCAAATTTGACACAATTTTAGATGAAAAATTACTAAATTTTACCAACTTTAACAAGTTGCTTGCTAAAATTCTACATTTTGTCTTGTATTGAGGGCAAATTTGGTGCGAATTGTATATTAAACAGCGAATTTTGTAAGATTTTCCGGACTAAATTGAAAATTTTCAACTAAATTTAAGTTAATTTCATTAAAACTCGCGTTATATTGAGTAGAATTTCAAATTATGTTAATTTGATTTGTTGACCTTTAAGCGAAATTCTCGAGAAATTTGATGGAAGTTGTACAAATTTCATTATTGTGTGGGTTAATAGTGTTACTAATTTAATAATTTTTTTTTTTTTTTGTAATTTTGTAGGTGTACCAGAAGGAGTTATCAGAGACACGTACCCGTCGTCAAGTTGAAATCAGTGAAATTGATGGACGTTTAGCTGAAAAATATGAAGCCAAATTACAAGAGGCCTTACAAGATTTACGTGATCAATATGAAAGTCAAATGGCAAATAATCGTCAAGAAATCGAATTGTTATATGAAGCAAAAATTAAAAATTTACAATTAGCAGCCAATCGACATTCAACAGCAGCCGGTACAGCAATTGATGAATTACGTCAAGTACGTACACGTACTGATACATTATCGAATCGTATACAAGATTTAGAAAATGAAAATCAACAATTACAACAACGTTGTCGTGATTTAGAGAAATTATTAGAAAATGAACGTTTACGACATGCTGAAGATTTAGCAGCATTAGAAAATGATTTGGCACGTTTACGTGAAGAAATGGCCAATCAATTACAAGAATATCAAGATTTAATGGATATTAAAGTATCATTAGATACGGAAATTGCCGCTTATCGGAAATTATTAGAATCGGAAGAGGCGCGTTTAAATATAACACCACACGGTTCGCCTAATGATACAACAACATCAAGTCAACAACAACAACAACAACATCAACAACGTAGTAGTTCAACAACATCATCAACAACCCGTCGTACACCAATCCGTCTTGGTGCTAAACGTAAACGTACTCTATTAGAAGAAAGCCATGAACAAAGTATGTCCGATTATAGTGTAAATTCATCTACAAAAGGTGATATAGAAATTATCGATGTTGATTCAGATGGGAAATACGTAAAAATTCATAATAAATCAAATCAAGAATTAAGTTTAAGTGGTTGGACAATATTGCGGAAAGCTAATGATTTAGAAACACAATTTAAATTCCATCGTTCTGTTAAAATTGAACCAAATGGTTATATAACAATATGGTCATCTGATCAAAATGTTGAACATGAACCACCAACACAATTAGTTATGAAAGGACAAAAATGGTTTGTTGCTGATAATATGTTAACAACATTATTTAATGCAAATGGTGATGAAGTTGCTGTATCTGAAAGGTTAGTGCATTCTTCTGGTTATTCTCGATTGTTTTTACGATAAAAAAAAAAACACCTCCAAATCTACGATATTCCAATGAATTTATAAAGAAAATCAACAAATTTGCATCTCAAGAGGAGCTATGTAGCTAATTTAGACAGAAAACTTCTCGACAATTGGAGATATCACCGAGAGAATCCACCAAAAATGGTTATTATAGCTTCAATTGTCAAATTAGCTACCTGTACCCTATAATTTTGTTAATTTTCTTTATAAATAAGTTGGAATTTCGTATAAATATAAACAGTGTGTGGATCAATTCTATGATATTCCAACGAATTTATAACGAAAATCAACAAATTTGAATCTCAAGAGGACTTCTGTAGCCAATTTGGAAATTAGTAGATTTTTAATTTATAAAAATTAACAAAAACTTGTCTATAATTGGGGGTATTATCAGAAAAAAACATCTAAAACGGTTATTGGTATTTGTAGTTGTCAAATTAGCTACCTGGGTCCTTTTTTTATCAAAGTCTTAAGTTTAGGATTTTCTTGATAATCAAGTTGGAATTTCGTATAATTTTTTTTCAATTTAAAACAGAGTGTAAGTATTAAAAGTATTTATGATAAGAAAAAAACTCCAATTCTACGATATTCTAATGAATTTATAAGGAAAATCAACAAATTTGTATCTCAAGAGGACTTCTGTAGCTAATTTGGATATTTGTGCAACTTTTAATTTATAAAAATGGATAATAACTTGTCTATAATTGGGGGTATTATTAGAAAAAACATCTAAAACGGTTATTGGTGGTTAAATTGGGATATGTAGGTGTTAAATTAGCTACCTGGGCCCTTTAATTGTATCAAAATCTTTTAGATTTTCTTTATAATTAAGTTGGAATTTTATATAATTCTTATAAATATGAAACTGTGTAAGTATCAAAAATATTTACGATTAAAAAAAAATACAATTTTACGATTTTCCAATGAATTTATAACGAAAATCAATAAATTTGCATCTCAAGAGGACCTATATAGCTAATTTAGACAAAAAACTTATCGACAATTGGAGATACCACCAAAAAAATCCCCTAGAAATGGTTATTATCGCCTGAATTGTAGCTTATAGTTGTCAAATTAGCTACCTGTATCCTCGAAATTGTCAAAATTTTGTTAATTTTCTTTATAAATAAGTTGGAATTTCGTATAAATATAAACACGATAAAAAATTTCGTATAAATATCAAAAAGAATTACTTAAATTGTACGATTTTCCAATGAATTTATAACGAAATACAACAAATTTGCATCACAAGAGGACTTTTGTAGCTAATTTGGAAATTTGTATAATTTTTAATTAATAAAAATAGACAAAAACTTGCCTACAATTGGGGGTATTAACAAAGAAAGATCATCTAAAAGGGTTGACACTTAAATTGGGGTTTGTAATTGTCAAATTAGCTACCTGGGCTCTTTAATTTTATCAAATTTTAAGTTTTAGTTTTTCTTTATAATCAAATTGGAATTTCGCATAATTCTAATAAAAATAAAACACAGTGTAAGTATTAAAAGTATTTATGATAAGAAAAAAAAAACTCCAAGTCTACGGTATTCCAATGAATTTATAACGAAAATCAAATTTGCATCTCAAAAAGACATATGTAGCTAATTTAAACAAAAAAACTTGTCTACAATTGGAGATAGCACCAAGAAAATCCATCAGAAATGGCTATTATCGCTTCATTTCGAGTTGTCAAATTAGCTACCTGGGCCTTTCAATTTTATGAAAATTTTGTTCATTTTCTTTATAAATCAGTTGGAATATCCTGTAATTCTTATAAATATAATACAGTGTGTGGATATCATCAAAATTTGCTTCTATTTATCTATATTGCATTCTTTTATACATAGTGTTCCATTAATTGACAAAAACTTGTACTTTTATAAATGGGACATTCTGTATAATCTAATAAATTATTGCATTTAATTTTATAAATATTTGCACAAAATCGATTTCTGAAACATTAATCCCATTGATTTAGCAGGCTAGAATTTAAGAAAAACTAGAAAATTGTAAATTTTTCTTTATTAAAATCGATAAATTTGAAGAAAAATTAACAATTTGAAAAGAATTTTATACAAATTTCCTTAATTATAAAGGAAATTGATAAAAACCATTGTAATATTGGCACACTTTGTATTTTTTTAGTAAAAACAAATAAACATACAAAGTGTTCCAAATTGTAGTATAAAATTTACGGGGTATAAGTTGGCTCTGATTTTGTATCGTAGCTTTGTTTGAACAGTTGAACCAATCTACGACACTACGTTACTACTGTAGAAAAACAATAGAATATATCAAAGGATACTTTAATTTTTTAAGAATAAAAGTAGTGCCTTCCAGTGTCTTTTAAGTATCAAAGGTGGTGGTGGTGTATTTGTAAAATAATAATTATAGTAAACTAACTAGTCTATAATATAGAATTTTATAATCTAGTCTGCTTAAAATTGTTTCTAATTGTAAGGTAAAACAATAGAAAAACAAAAATGAAGTTTCAGAGTTGATTTGACTCTATTGCATCTATTTTTTCGATCGAATCTATGTATTTTGTAATAATTTACTTAATTTAATTAATAATAAATTCAGTTTAATATCAATTTTTTTTATTTATTCAATCATTAATTGAGTATACAATAAAGAAGCGATGATGTCATTGATCTAAAAAAAATATACATGGCTATGTAGGAAAGTTATAAAAATAAAGGT
Organism: Hycleus phaleratus; assembly: GCA_013841185.1. NCBI lineage: Eukaryota > Metazoa > Arthropoda > Insecta > Coleoptera > Meloidae > Hycleus > Hycleus phaleratus. The sequence goes on from JACDRP010000229.1 coordinate 11,009, forward strand.
GATGTCACACTGTTGCAATTGTTTGAAATTACCGTAAGATGCCACCACTGCACTCATTGATACTTAAACGTCACTATTCTAACCTTAAATTTTATGTATTGATTTTCTTGTTTTTCCAGATCGAAGAAATCACTGTCAACATCGGTGTTGCGACACAAAGAGATGGGCGGCCTTGGCGGTACTGGGGGTGCTTTTTTAGGGGGAACTGAGGAGTTGCACCACCAAGTCGGCGATCCGCAACTGGATGAGAAATGTTCAATTATGTAGTTGTCCCTTTATTTTTTTACATAAATTTAAAAAAAAACAAACAAACAAAAACAAGGTGTTCAACTATATTACAAGAGATCCGTTGAATTTTCCGGTTTTTTGCGGATTACTTTGGAAATTTGAACGGATTTCGTTGTAAATTCCCCGAATTTATGCATTATCGAGTAAACAATGACATTAAACTGTATTTGTTTGGTGCCATTGTTTATTTGACTGTTTTATTTCATATTTGACAACAATCTTTTATTGTTCCATCACTATTTTTGTCCTGTCTACCGACAATAAAAGATCAATATTTGTGTTTAATATCAAATAGAACAGTGTTAAGACTTTTTTTGTATTTTTTTCAAGTTATTTTCTACATTTATTGCTTAGATTTACTAGAGTTATTACTTTTTTGCCTTGAAAAAATGAAATTTTGTATTTTTTGTGTTCAAATAAAATTTCCAATTGTCGAATTTGAGTGGTGTGCCTCTTTTCCCGGTTGAATTGCATCCCAATTCGATACTTATCCAAATTTGGTAGTAAATGACGTCAGGAATTTGATTTAACCTCCCGGTACCAGATGGCGCTAATTACACACAACTACAGCGACACCTATTGAGAATAGTTGGAATTACGATTATTTCAAATTCTAGGTTAATAGATCGCTCTTTAATATACTGAAAAAGTATTTATTCATCTTTCTTTTTCATCACTATCATCATCAATATTGTTATCATTATCATTATTATTATCATCAATATGTACAATTAGGAAAGATCATTTGTTTACAAACTATGATGTTTCTTTAATTATTTGTTTTTTTTTTTTGTTAAACGTTGATCAAAATTCCTGTCAATTCTATATTTGTTTTCCTCAAAAAAACAAAAAATTCTTATAATTTGTACTAATTTGAACAAAACAATATATAAACGATTACAAAACAATAGAACTCGATTAAGTTTTATCATAAACAATACAAATACGTGCTGCTGTTCACTTGCCACTATTATCCCTCATTTACTTTTTTTATTTAAATATTTATAAATGTCTATCGTATAGAACTCCAGATTTTCAAATGCACCATGAGAATTTCATTGTACATGTTGTATGCGTGTGTTTTTTACTATTTACTTATTTAATTGTTTTATTAAATTTTTTTGTAATTAAATAATTAGCCAAAATAAAACCAGGACCATCATCTAATTTTTTTCTGTATTTTTTACGTCTTCTTTAATCAATCAAATCAATTAAACTTGCTAATTCATTAATCCGTATAGACGATGTATTCAGGATCAGTTACTTCAACTTGAACGAATTGTGATTGTAACATTTGCATATTATTTGTATTACGTGCCATATTATTTCTAGATCTAGAATTGAAATTCATACAAAAATTAATAGATTATCCAATTTTATACAGGGTGAATCAAAATATTAGAAATCGTGATGGGCTAAGCTGCAATGCTATTGCTACATTTGGTGTAATATAGGCAACCAACTATTAGCCAGTAATACACACTAATAACAGGTTGCATATACCACGCTATTCCTCTTCGCAATAGCCTATGATTTTGCGAACGTCTGTCAGTTTCTTGTTTCAACCAAAAATTCTGCATTACCGACATCCTCTTATTTTAATAGATTGTCGGTAATGCAGATTACAGAGTCGAAATAAGAAACTGACATACGTTCGTAAAGTCAAAGGCTACAGCGTAGGGGAATAGCGTGGCACACATGGTATATTTTATGGTTAAATTAACAGACTGATTATGATTGAGTTGTGTTTAGTTTTTCAGAAATTTATAATGTAGCTTGCTTCAAAAATTCATATTTTTATTTAATATGACTTCTCTCGATTTTTAAAATATAATAATTTATAGAAGCACGTCTAGAGATCAATTTACTAAAATTTGAGCCTCGTAGCCCATCGGTAAGTTGATCAAAAAGCTAGTTTCTGACCTCTTTGGAATTTTTAAAAATCAATTACACATAAAATGACTCAGAATGACAAAAGAATACTCGCTTTCTCCATTTTATTCCGGAAAGGTTAGAAATATTTTGCAATTATTTTAGAATACAATGGAGTGAAATTATGTGAGGAGCATCTATGAGTCATTTGTTATACTTGACTCGTTTTCAAAAAGCGCAACATTAGTTAAAATGAGCTACGAGGCTCGAATTTCGATAAAATTATCTCCAAGAACCAGCAAATAGCGCAAATTCTTGTAGAACTGAATTATCTTTCAGCGTTTACCTGAAATTAGTTATTTTAAATATTTGTAGTTGTATTCTCTAACTTTATTGAAATTCGTTACGATAACAACGCCGGAGATCAGCCTTTTTAAATAGAACTTCTATCTCACTCTTTACAATTCTATTATAAAGTTGGAAAAAGACAAGAATAGAACGTTGTCATGGTAATGAATCGCCACCCTTCAATTTAAACTAATTGTCGCTCTTGGAAAAAAAAATTAAAACATAAAAACGCTTAGCAAAACAATTGCCACAATTAATATCAAAATGTAAGTTTTTTGTAATACAAAACAGAAAGAATTGATAATTTATTGAATTAAAATTCGCTTAATTTTTTTTCTCTTATAAAAATGCTGAAATTATTGAAATACAGGAAAAATATTCGATTCTAACCTCAATTGTGACAATTAATGTCATTTTGCTAAGCCTTCTAATGCTTTAATTTATAGGGGAAAAATTAAAGCTCAGACAAGAGGGAAAACTATTGGCAACTGAAAATTCTAGGTTATTGAAAAAGTAACTGTTAAACATAAAGAATAGTTTTTTCTCTATTCAATCGTAAAAAAAAAAACAGAAAATTTCATTTAAAATAATGAAAATTACAGTTTAAGGAGTGGCTGAAAGAAAAAATTGATTTCAGCTAAAAGTTGAAAGATAATTCATCTACATAAGATTTGTCTTAAATTATAGTTTACATCCTTATATTTGGACATTCTCATCTTTTAGAGGTTATAATTCCAAAAATAAGTCTGCAAAATTGAAAACTAAAAAAATTTCTGAAAAACTATTAACATCTAATCTACAATCTTCAATTCCACCATAAACTCAAAATATGCAATAAAAAATATACAAATCCATTTAAAATATAAAAGTGGGTTGCTAACCGCATAAATCGTGGACTGTAGAATGGAAATATATTCTGCAGCTATAAATTAACCAATTTTTTTAAATTTACATCAATCAGAACTTTTTATACTGTCAATGTGCCATAATCTTGACTCACCCTGTATACTATATCAAGTATACCACGATAATTCACCTCATAACAATGTTTCTGGTTACGTAGTGTCGTAGATTGGTTCATATTTGACTAAAATTTAAATTTATACGACACTTCGGTTCAAAAACTTGGTTAAGGGTCACAGATTCGGTGCGCGAAAGAAAATTGGCAATGTTTATTTTAAAATTTCTCAGTGATTTTCCAACAGATTTAAATGATTTAAACGGAATTTGGAAAAACGCTTCAAGATGCATACAATAACGTATTTAATTTTTCCAAATTCGAATGTAATTTGGAGTTACAGAAAGAAATATTAGAGGTCGTTCTTTCTTCATATTTTTTTACAATTTTGTATATTTTCCTCTACAACTAGGTCAATATTGGTTATTTTGCATTAATATTTATAAAATATACAGTAAATTTAAAGTTTTCCAAATCTCTAAGACATTTTCCGGTGTTAGTTTTCTGGAACACTCTCATTTTCCGGGAATAATTTTAAATTTAGAGAAATGAACCTCTTCTCGTTTAAGTATAGAAGAACTAGTTCTCCAAATGTTTCAGTTAGATTTAATGAGAAATTTTCCATTAAATTTGTACAATTGGAAAACTGACCAACTTTTCTCTCCATATAAGCTTTCAAATGAGATATTGTTCAATTCTCTAAAATCAAGATTGTTTGCAGAAAATTGGAGCAAAATTACCAAGTTTTCGTCGATTTTCCGGAGAACTAACACTGCAATCGGAAAATTGCTTAGAGATTTGGAAAGCACTTTCAATTTACTATAAATCACATAAATACTATTGCATAATAATAATAATTGATCAAATTACAGAGGAAAATATAAAAAATTGTAAAAAAAAATGAAAAAAAACATGCCCTAATATTTCTCTCTGTAACTCAAAGTTACATTTGAATTTGGAAAAATAAAGTACGTCATTGAATGCACCTTGAAATGTTCTTTCAAATTCCGATTAAATCATTTACATCCATTGGAAAATCAATGAGAAATTTTGGAATAAACATTGACTACGAGCCAAATTATTGTGGTACACTTTGTATTTTGATTATTTTGTTTGTTGTAATTAACTTACTTGGCTTTTGCATGTGTTAAAATATGACTTTTTAAATTTGTCGATTGTGCAAATTTCTTATTGCACCCATCAAATGGACAAACATAAGGCCTATCACCTGTATGTATCCGTACATGTGTCCTATTATTATTATTATTAAAGAAAAAAAAAAAAAAAAAACACTTTAATAAATGATATTTGTAATATTCTGGAACGTTTACCTTAAATTGAAATCAAGACTAAATCGTTTACCACATCCTTCGAATGTACATTGAAATGGTTTCTCACCAGTATGTACTAATTGATGACGTTTGAGTTTACTTGATTCAACAAATGCTTTACCACATTCAGCACATACGTGCACTCTAGGACCGTGTGTATGTAAATGTTTACGCATCGCTGAATTGTCTCTAAACATTTTATTACAGCCTTTATGTGGACATGCTGTACAATAAAAAAACAAAAACAATTAATTAATTGGTTAATTAATTCGAAAAAAAAAATTACCTATTGTACGATCTGTATTATCTTGATTTGGTCGACGTACTCTTGGACTTTTCAATCCAGGCCTTGCAAATTCTGCTAATTGTTTAGGATCTGATAAATCTAAACCCGGTATACCACCATCAGTCGGTATTTTTTTACCACTCATATATTCCGTGTAGTCCGGATCTGGTTCTGGATTTGATCCTTCATCTGTAAATTCAAATAATAATAATAATAAATAAACAACAATAATTAGCCCACTTAAACCAACACACCCTGTATAACAAATAAAAGACTATCGAAACAACGCCATCTACATGTACATTGTTACTACCTACAACAGCGCCATCTCTTTTTATGCACTATTATTATTAATCCAGAGTGTTTCATGATATTGCTCCTCATAGTAGCCTATGACTTTGTGAACGTAGGTCAACTTCTTGTTTCAGCTTAGCAATCTGCATTGTTTCAACAGATTGTCGGTAATGCAGATGACCAAGCTGAAACAAGAAGCTGACCTACAAAGTCAGACTACTGCAAGGAGAATTACCTTGAAACATCCCGGAGATCAAGGTAATTATCGCAGTAGGCTGTGATTTTGTACGGTAGGTCTACTTCTTGTTTCAACTATTTGTTGATAAAACAGATTACTGTTATAATCATGATTCATAAATTTAGTTCGAGAGTCAACCGGGTGAACTAATAAATTATCCCAAGGATCATCAAATTTAAAGTTACTACTAGGAGAATTATCATGGTACACCTAATAGAACGATTAGAATATTTTTATGGAAAAAATTCCACAAAAAACAGCCAAAATTTTATCAAAGACATGGCTATAGTTTTTGAAACGTAGATCCTAACTTTATTCATATTACATTTAATTTGACATTTTTCAATTGTTTTAAGCAAAGCCTTTTAGATTTCTCAATACATTACTAACTTTAGAGGTCTACTCCTTTGATAAACAATCATATTCTGTAACTTTCTGGTAATTCGTTACCATGACAACACTATAGATCAATTAGTGATAGGTTAAACTGATTTTCATTAGCAGCGATAGGTGTTAATGTTACATTGTTGCAGCTGCTAATATTTACCATGGAAACGCGAAAAGTTTTGTTCAAAAAAACTGTCGATCTTCAGCGTTGTCACCAAAAAGTTACAGAATACGATTAATAAATTGATACTTTGGAAAAACTGCTACTTTCAACAGTTATTGGTGGAAAATATATAATCAACTTTTTATATAATTAGGTATTTTATTAGAAATTTCTTTTTTTTATAACATTTTTTACGAAACATATTATAATAGTAGAAAATCTAGTAGGTTTTGATTTTAACCAAAAAGCATGACCAACTGTAAACTCACGTTTCGCTGATAAAATTTTACCAAGACCTACTAGATTTTTCAACACTTTGCTTACTACAGGCCTGCCAATTCGAATTTTAGAAAGAAATGCGAGTTTTGGACACACTGGCGCTCAAAACCGGAACATAATAAATAATAATTATATACAGGGTGAGCCAAGTGGTTGGCCTATTAGACGTTTAAAGAGTACTAATTGATGAAAGTTTCTGAAATTTCGTATGCACCCGTTTTTCTACCTGAACTACATCTGGAAAATATTTTCNAAAACTAGCTATGCTATTTTGTTACAGTTTTGAGCGCCAATGCGGCCAAAATTCGCGTTTTTTTCTAAAATATCAATCAAGTTGAATTATCTAATCTATAAATAAGTACTGAGAAATCTACAATTTTAATTTGGAAACATTAAGGCCAGAATTTATTGAAAAGATCCATAAAACTATCATAAATCATAAATGTAATTGCAACATCTAAACAGACCCGTCCTAAACGTGGTAATGTACCTTTATAGAATGCTTTTGGACCTTCATTTTGCCAAATTTGTAATGTACAATCTAATGTATTTTTATATTTGGATGCTTCTAAACCTTGCATACGTGTTTTAACAACATCAATTGGTGTATTACCAAATACTGATGCAGCACCAGCTATAGCACCAAATATACCAACTAAATATTTCGGTACTGGTTTCTGTTTATCATCACCTTTATATAAATCTTTACATGTTTCCATAACAAAGAAACGTATCGCTTGATTACTACCCTGTTTTAATATTGTTGGTGTTAAACCTTTATAAACACCACCAAAACCTTCTTCTTTAATTATCATACCAACACCATGGAAAAAACCACGAAAACGTGGCGTTTGACTACGTTGATCATTAATAAATTTCACTTTAACAGTTTCCATTGGTGTTACAGCAAATATAGCCTCTGATATACCAGCACCTAAACCACATAATAAACGTCCATGTAAACTTAATACACCACGTTCATCGACCATATATTGTTTGAATGTTTCAAATGAACCAAAACGTACAGCCGATTTTGGTACAGAACCATAAATTAATACACTTAAACCACGATATAAACCAAAGAAACCATTATTTTTTACCGTTTTTTTAACACAATCAATAATACCAGAATATTGTTTTTTTGCACCTTTTTCATCTAATTGTAATTGAGTTTTTACATATTCAGTTGGGAATGTTATACAAATCTCTATACCACCGGTAATTGCACCTGAAATAATACAACACAAACGTCAACAAAACTATCAATTGTATAACCATAGAAATTGGCCATGTCTTCATTACGTAGGTTGTATATTGGTTCATATTCTACTAAATTTGACATTTGTATAACTGGCTGAATCAAGTTACGAATCAAGTTACGTAAGAGATAAAACATTCCATTAGCTCTCTTCGAATACTTAAAAATTTCGTAAAACATGAACCTATCTACGACAATAAATGGTGAAGATATAAAAAACAACGATATTGTGATTAAAAAAATCAACAATAAAATAACAGAAACGTAATTACAACAATAGTATCGAGGTAATTGATCCAGAAATTGCAATATATTCGATACGTAGGTCGTAGATTGGTTCATGTTCTACTAAATTTGACATTTGTACAACTGGCTGAATCAAGTTACAATGTTACATAAGAGATAAAACATTCCAAAACATGAGTGTAATGTCGAATCTCACTTCATAATTGGTTATACGTTTCGGAGACAATGTCGTAGCTTTCTTCGAAAACTTAAAACATGAACCAATCTACGACACTAAATAATTAAGGCATAACAAACTACGGTATAGGGATAATGCTACGGTAATTTATTTTGAAATCGGCCATATCTTGATTATACAGTGTCGTAGATTGGTTCATGTTTTACTAAATTTGACATTTGTACAACTGGCTGAATCAAGTTACGATGTTACGTAAGAGATAAAACATTCCTAAATATGAGTGTATCGTTGAATCTCACTTCGTAGTTGGCTATGTATAAGTTTAGAAGACAATGTCGTAGCTCTCTTCGAATACGTAAAACATGAACCAATCTACGACACTAAATAGTTAAGACATAACAAATTACGATATTGGGATAATGCTGTGGTAATTTATCTTGAAATTGGCCGTATCTTGATTATACAGTGTCGTAGATTTCTTCATATTTTACTAAATTTAGCATTTGTACAAGTGACTGAATTAAGCTACGACTTTACGCAAGAGATAAACATTCCTAAATATGAGTGTATCGTTGAATCTCACTTCGTAATTGGCTATACGTTTAGGAGACAATGTCGTAGCTCTCTTCGAATACTTAAAAATTTGGTGAAATATGAACCAATCTACGACACTAAATAGTTAAGCCATAACAAACTACGATATTGTGATAGATAATACTGTAGTAATTTATCTCGAAATTGGCCATATCTTGATTATATAGTGTCGTAGATTGGTTCATATTTTACTAAATTTGATATTTGTAAAGGTGGCTGAAAAAAGTAAGAACTTGGCCAACTACGAATTAAAAATCGTTTGTTCATTCGAAAACATATGGAGTGTTATCATGGAATGTTATTTGTGGTTGGCCATGCATTGATAACATTGTATCGTAGCTTGTTTCGTTGAAAAATATCAAATGTTATAAATTATAAAGTAAGTTATGATTCTATTTACTAAAAACACAAGCAACTGTAAGATGAAATATTGTTCTAGGCACTAAATTATATCTCGAAGTTGGCCATTTTTTGATTATTTAGTGTCGTAGATTGCAACATATTTTATTAAATTTGATTTAATACATTTTAAAACAAATTTTACTTGCAACTGGTTACGAATTTGAGACTTAATGTCGTAACAATTGACAAATTTTACTAAAATGGAACAATCTACGACACTAATAACTCAGACATGGCCTACTTTGGCGTGTAATTATCCGATATTACGATAATTTACCTTGAAGTTAGTCAAGTCTTAATTATGTAGTGTCGTAGATTGATTCATGTTTTACTAAATTTGTTAACTCATTTTTTTCATGCAGATGAATAAAGCTACGACATAAGATGAGATAACCAACTTCAAGGAAAAATACCGTTTGTTTATTTGAAAATATACTTGCAGTTGGCCATGCGTTTGAGAGGTAATGTCGTTACTTCCTTCAAACACTTGAAAATATATCAACAATCGTCAAATTTAGTCAAATATGAAGCAATCAACGACATTAATAATTCAGACATGGCCAACTTTGATCGATATTATAAAAATAACAATCTATAACGATAATAAACATCAAAGTTGGCCATTTTTTGATTATTTAGTGTCGTAGATTGCTTCATATTTTATTAAATTTGACATATTAGTACATTTTTCAATTAACTAAACGAATTTTACTTGTAACTGGCCGAGAATTTTAGGCTTAATGTCGTAACTTTCTTCGAACACTTGAAAGTACGTCAACAATTGACAAATTTAACTAAAATGGAACAATCTACGACACTAATAACTCAGACATGGCCTACTTCGTGTAATTAGCCGATGTTACTTTACCTTGAAATTGGCCAAATCTTAATTAAGTAGTGTCGTAGATTGATGCATGTTTTACAAAATTTGACATTTGTTAACACATTTATTCTTGTAGATGAACAAAGCTACGACAGTCAACTTTAAGGGAAAATACGTTGGATTCGTTGGATTATTTCAAAATATACTTGTAGTTGGCCATGCGTTTGAGAGGTAATGTCGTAACTTCCTTCAAACACTTGAAAATATATCAACAATCATCAAATTTACTCAATTGTGGAGTAATCAACGACACTAACAACTCAGACATGACCAACTTTAATCGATATTATAAAAATAACAATCTACAACGATAAGATACATCGAAGTTGGCCATGTCTTGATTATTTATTGTCGGAGATTGATTCATATTTCACTAAATTTGACATTTGTTAATACCAAGGCCTATTAGATTCTTCAGTTTTAAATTGAATTTATAAATTTTTGATAAAATATCAATTTTCACCAAAGTGGAGATGTTTACCAAAATTTGAATTATTTATGTGATTTTCCCCCAATAACAGTTGGTGACACTTCATAAAAAAACAAGATGGTGGTCATTAAAAGTAGAAATAAAAATACTATAGCTAATACGGACAAAATTTGAACTTTTTCTAAATTTTCAATTTATCAAGTCTGTAATACTCTGAAGTATTGAGAAATCTAGAAGGCTTTGGTTAGGATATTGTTTCAAGTGGTCGAACAAAGCTCCGACTCTATGTAAGAAAACATGGCCAACTATGAGATAAAATCTCGTAGCTATCTTAAAACACTTGAAAACACATTACGTCACGTCAAATTCCGTACAATATGAACCAATCTACGACACGAAATTATTCGTACGTGGCCTAATTCGAGGTAAATCACCCGATTTTACGATAATAAAATTGAAAAAACAAAAACTATACCGGCAATTATTCCTTTAAGGCCCTTATTACCACCATTACCAGCAGCAGCCGGGGCCAAATTCGTCATCCATGGTCTTCCGAATGGATTTGAAAATTTCACTTGATTATTATTCATTTTTGTTTTTTTTTTGCTAATAATACAGAAGAGAAAAAAGACTGGAAGCTAATTGGAATGTTGATACAATATCACCAAATAACCTTCAACAAAAAAAATAAAAAAGTAATATAAATAGGAGACTTTAAGGTTACTCAAATGACCATACACAGGTCAAATTCCTTATCAATAACTTCTACAATAACAGTAATAAGGTTACATTTATCAACAAAATTGTACAATAATTAAGCCAACATGGATTAAAACAATTGATAATCGGTTATTCAATTGTTTTATCATGGATGTTACTATAACAAAAAAATAATAATAAAAATGAAACAATTGAATATCTACAATATTGTTTTTGTACGAAAAAAATGGTAATTTGATATTTCAACAAATCACATGATTAATTATTATCCCCACCAATGTTTTAATCAATTATTGCAATTTTAAATATCGAATAAATTGCAAGTAATTTATAATTGAAAAATCGAGTATTTCTTGACTCGTTTGTCTTTTGTTTTAACTTACTATTGATGGATTTTTGTTAATTTTTTGGAATTAAAAAAAATTACCTACAATTTCTAATTATCAATTATTAAAATTTTTAATTAAATTAATTTTACCTTAATTAATGGAATACATTTAAAAGTAGTTCAAATCAATTACAAATTTCATAATTGTACGATCAACATGACTGGACAACTGTCAAAAATCTACTGCAACTAGCGCCCCCTACAATTCGATTATCACTAATTGCAGCTCCAAAATATTGAAAACAATTAAATTAAATTATTATTTAATTATTTAAGATTATTTCAACGAATTATCATTGCTAGATTCTACCTAATCATGGAATATGTGATTTTGTTAAAAAAACATAAATAAAGATGCCAAATTTAAAAATAATTATTTAACTATGTACAGAAGTGAACTAATTTTTGGCTTGTTAATTCAAAGTTTTAGTTGTTGTTGAATTTTTAACTCAATTTCTAATAAATAAGAGAACGTTAGTACAAAATACGTCTAATTTAGGTGAATTTTGCTAAATATTGATAAAATAATTCAAATTTCCCGCTGTTGAGATCTCCAACGAATCACTAGCCGGTGGTAATGATAATCGACCAATCAAAATCGTTTTTGGTCATTTCGAAATTTCAAAACTCACTTGTTTATAAATATTCATAATTAATTAGGAAAAGTCTTACTTAATTAGTGGGAAATACCCAAATAAAGATTGATGAACTGATAACACTACAATTAGGATAATGTGGCCATTATAGTTTTTAATTAGTTTTTAATACAACGAAAATAAAAGCGAACTTATGTTGTAGTCTATTGTTCTAATTTGTTGTATTTCGATATAAATTTATAGTTGATCCTCAGTTTATCAATTTCTTATTTTAATTTATAGCAAATAATAGAATTTTGGTATAAATATGCTATAGCTTGGATTAATTTTAGGAATATCGTCAAAATAATTCAAATATCCCGCCTTTTAGAGCTTGAACGAATCACTTGTTAGTACTCATATTGAACCAATGAGAATCGTGTTTGTACATTTCAAATGTTCAAAACTGTCAGTTGCAATTGTTTACAATTAATTAATTAATTAATTAATTTACTGTTTATTAACTAGTGAGAAATAAACAAATAAAATAATAAGGCTTCGTTTAAGTCAATGTGATAATAAGTGTTAGTCTTCGCATGTTTCTAATTTATCAGTTATCAATAATGGAAAAGTAAGGTTACGTAATTTTTTGTATTAATTTTTGATATTTTAATTTAAAAATTTTTGCGATTTTTGAGCCATTAATTCAATTTATAGCAAATAAGAGAATTTTGGCAAAAATATTGTACACTTTGGGTTAAATTCGTTAAATATTGATAAACCAGTTCAAATTTCCCGCTGTTGAGGTTTTCAACAAATCACAAGCCAATACTGCTCATCGACCAATCAAATTCGTGTTTGCGCATTTGAAATTTTCAGAACTGTCGATTGCAATTGTTTACAAATTATAATTATTAATTAATCGAGAAATTTGTTAAATAATTAGTGGAAATAACTCAAATAAAGATGTCGTGTGAAATTATAACACTACAATTGGGCCAATGTTGCAATCAAAGTAAGTTTTCTTGTTTCAATTTATCAGTAATAAAAATGAGGTTATGTTGTTTTTTTTTGGGTATTTGTTGGTTTTTTCACTTGAATTCATTGTTGATTGTCAATTTTTTCAATTTAATTTGCAGCAAATTGGAGAATTTTGTTATAAATACGATATAATTGGGTTAATTCTGGAAAAATAATTCAAATTTCCCGCTTTTGTCACCAGCAACGAATCACGAACCAATATTGATAGACGACCAATCAAAATCGTATTTGCGCATTTCAAATTTTCAAACTGTCAGTTGCAATTGTTTACAAATAATTACGATTAATTAAGAAAATTATTAGTTAATTAATTGAAAATACCCGAAGATGCCGTGTGAGATGATAACACTACAATTGGGCCAATGTGGCAATCAGAGTAAGTTGTTCTGTTTTAGTTTTGTTAATTTACCAACAATAAAAGTGAGGTTATGTTGTTTTTTTTTGTATTAATTTCGGGTTTTTCGGTTGAAAATTGTAGTTGGTTTCGAATTTTGGAAACGTCTATGTGCCGAACACGGTATCAATCCTGAAGGTATCTTAGAAGATTACGCAACTGAAGGTATCGATCGTAAAGACGTATTTTTTTATCAAGCCGATGATGAACATTACATACCAAGGGCTGTATTATTAGATTTAGAACCGCGTGTTATCAATACAATATTAAATTCACAATATTCGAAATTGTATAATCAAGAGAATGTATTTCTATCGAAGAATGGCGGTGGTGCTGGTAATAATTGGGCAAGTGGTTATTCACAAGGTGAGAAATTAAACGAGGAAATCTTCGATATAATCGATCGTGAAGCTGAAGGTAGTGATAGTTTAGAAGGTTTCGTATTATGTCATTCAATAGCCGGTGGTACTGGTAGTGGAATGGGTTCGAATATTTTAGAGAAATTATCGGATCGTTTCCCAAAGAAATTAGTACAAACTTATAGTGTATTTCCGAATTTAGATGAAATTAGTGATGTTGTTGTACAACCGTATAATTCATTATTGACATTGAAACGTTTAACTGAATCAGCTGATAGTGTTGTTGTATTGGATAATACAGCATTGAATCGTATTGCTGCTGATCGTTTAAAAATCCAAAATCCAACATTTACACAAATCAATAGTTTAGTTAGTACAATAATGTCAGTATCAACAGCAACATTACGTTATCCATCTTATATGAATAATGATTTAATGGGTTTATTATCACCATTAATACCAACACCACGTTTACATTATTTAATGACAGGTTATACACCTTTAACAACCGATAATGATGAAGTTAATGTACGTAAAACAACTGTATTAGATGTTATGAGACGTTTATTACAACCAAAAAATATGATGGTATCAACATCACAAGATCGTAATTCACAACATTGTTTTATATCAATATTAAATATAATACAAGGTGAAGTTGATCCAACACAAGTACATAAAAGTTTACAAAGAATACGTGAACGAAAATTGGCACAATTTATACCATGGGGACCGGCTAGTATACAAGTTGCATTATCAAGAAAATCACCATATATACAAACTGCACATCGTGTATCTGGTTTAATGTTAGCTAATCATACTAATATCAGTTCGGTAAGTTGTCTAGTTTGTTATACAGGGTGTCCCAGGGGTACGAGAAACCTCCATATCTTCGGTACTATTTGAGATATCGACTGAAGCTACAGACGTTCTGCACACTCTAAAATTATTTTCATTATTTAATGCTTGCTGCATATCGACTACAGTTTCGACGACAGCACCATTTACACACTTCTATGCACTACCATTCACTACAAATCGACGTTCCTTGTAATCAATTTTTCCGAGAAAATGAGTAAAATTTTCACGTACCAGTAGTACAGATTTAAACTACAAAGAATCGCGAACAATGTGTAAAAAACCCGGTGCAAAACAATAACGTTTAACAGGTGGAAATGGCTAACGAATTTCCCTGAAATCAGAGAGAATTTCTTCGAATTTTCAAAACATGGATTTTTCCTTTTACTTAGGATCTCCATTGTTATATAAGCTTTTAGAAAATATGACATTCAACTATCTATCTTCCAAAATACTCCTGAATTCTTCGAAATTTTACCGTTATTGTCAATTTTCCGGAAAACTACTGAACCGGTCGGAAAATTTCTAACACAGCTGGAAAGCTCTTTCAATTTGCCATCGATAGCCGTTACATTCATTGCAAAAAAAATTATTATTAGTTAAATTATGACGTAAAATAGGGAAAATAGAGGCTTCTAGATTTTCATTTGTAACTTAAAATTTTCACGACATTTTCCAAAAGATATGGAGTGCTTCTTAAACAGCTTGAAATGCTCTTTCAAACGAGTCCAAAAACTTGAATTTTCAGTGAAAATTGAAAGAGAAACCGTTGATTGTAAACTTTACTTTTTTTTCCGACTTCTGACCCGGAGCCCTAATTAACGTGGACTGAAATGCACAGCTTACTTTTTGAAATATTACCAGGCGAGAATGAAACACCTAACTTTAGTGATAAGATATTTGTTTAATTTTGATAACAAAGATTTTAATTGTAAAATCAGGTCTCCAACTAGACAGAATTAATAGTCAAGTACTAATAAGGAGCGTATATTTCACCTCATAGTTGGCTAAGTCTTTAGTGAATAGAGTCGTAGCTTGTTTCATATTTTACTAAATTTGACATTTGCTAAAATATTTTATAAGTGCATCAATAAAGTTACGACGTTAAGTAATCAATTCATTGCGAATTGGTGAAAGATTTTTCTACAATCTGTATACAGGATGAATTAAAAGTAGAAGTCTTGTTTGACCGAAATTTCTGTCCTTACACAAATCTAGTTTTTTTTCTATTTAATTTGGTTAGGACTCAGCAGTAATGCCATCTTTCCTGAAGTTTTTTTTTTTTTTTAGATTAAGGTTGTTTTCCAAACAATTTTCCCAGGGAAATAAACAAGTTTTTCAGATAATAATACCATAATTTTAAATCTTATAAAATCGTCTATAAACCGAAAAAAACCTGGTGCAATAAATTATAGTTAACAGGTGAAAATGGCTAATGAATTTCCATATAGTCGTAGGAAAATTTCAATTTTTATAACTTGAATTTTTTACCCTTAGGCCATTATCAAAAAAATGCAACATTCAATTCTCTATCTTTAAAATTGAAGAATTCTATCTTTGAAATTTTACCAGTTTTCATAATTTTCCGGAAAATTACTGAACCGATTGGAAAATTTCCCAAATATCTAAAAAATACTTTAAATTTTCCATCGATAGTTTTTATATTGATTGGAAACAAATTAATATTGGCTGAGTTATTAGGGAAAATATAAAAAACACGTGCTTCTAGATTTGCATCTATAACGTAAAATTTCCACAACATTTCCCTAAACTGTAAACTTTCTGTAATAGAGCTTGAAATTCTCTTTCAAATAAATCCAACAAATTGAGTTTTGAATGAAAAACGTTAAAGAAATAATTTAACAAATATTCTACTTGTTTTCTGAATAGTGACCACGCCTCTTAAATGTCCCATCTTATTGACTCACCCTGTACAACACAACGGCAGTTGGCTGTTTTTGATAAGTCATGGCTTACTTTATAATTTACATTTGGAATTTGTCAACTGACAATCAAGGCACGCTACGACGATACGTTTATCAGTCCATGGCCAACTTACTAGTAAAATATCGTCATTTTATTATACTCTATTTCTATCTCTTTTGCACGAATACATTTTTATATATGTTTATCCTTGTCTAATCTTTTTATCGTTATAGTTATTCGATCGGGCTCTGGTCCAATATGATAAATTGAGAAAACGTGAAGCCTTCTTGGATCAATTCCGTAAAGAGGAAATGTTTAAAGGTAATTTAGATGAATTGGATGTTAGTAGGGAGGTTGTACAAGATTTAGTTGATGAATATACAGCAGCAACCAGAGATGATTATTGTACATATGGACAAATTTAATTTACCATTAAAAAAAAAAAGAAAGACAAAAGAACAAGAAACAATCGATTTGGGTGCCATTTTCTCTCCTATTAATACTAGCACAAGTTATATCTAGTTAGTATATAATCATTTGTGTTTTTTTTTTTAATTTTTATCATCATAGCCTACTTGTGTGTTGTTGTTTGTTAACGATAAATTTACCACAATTATCATATTCACGCACACTTTTGTTTATTTTCTATTGTTTTTATAATTTTTTTTTATCATAAAAGTGGTAAATTTACTGATCTAAAAATGTGGTTTTTTGTTATTGTAAATTTAATGAATCTCTAGCGCTACGTTTAGTGAAATTTTGTTAGTAGACAGTAATTCTGTAAGATGTCGCTGTATAATTTAAAAAATTCCATAATTATAATTACCGGATATTATATAATTATCTGCCCTACTTTCACTTTTAATTAAATATAATTTTGTAATTATTTGTTTTATTTGATTGTGGGGGATATTAAGTGAGAAAGTATTCGTTTTGCGATCGTAGCGCCGTAGTGATGGATTTGGAAATTGGCGGGATATTTGAAAATCAATCAAATGCAAATTATTTATTTAATTAACTAGATTATCGACATTATCAACCTGCTGGCGGGTGTGTTTGATTGTAACCTCCAGTAAATTATCCGGTTTGACAACAAAGAAAATATCATGGGCCTTTTTCAAGTGTTGAAAACCGGGATCACACAGGCCGGTGGCCGTGTCCATATTGACCCGAAATTGGTCCTCTTGATTGTTGCGATACTTGATCAACATTGTAAAAGTTCCATGTTTACCCAACCAATTCAAATTTAAATTCTGCTCAACCGTATCGCCGGCCAATAGGAACAAATTTTGGAAGTTCTTATCAGGACGCAAATTATCGTACCAATCGATATCGTGTAAACATTGCACTTCTGTTGTTATTACATCGTGTTTGGTTAAATTCACCAGTTTTAAACGTGTACTCTTCCACTGGGCCATTGTATTTTATTTCTAATCAACTGATAGAGCAAAACTAGGTCAATTATTGTAGTTTCGATTGTTTTATAATCGGTGTTATCAATAAATTCACCGCTAGTTTGATTGCGGTTGCAATATTATCAAATTCGATGATTTCAAAAAAAATTAGTTGTGCCAGCCGCCATTGATGGCGCTGATTTGACAGTTGTGGTTACTAGACGTGTGAAACTTCTCTATGTTGGTTATCTTGATGACGTCACCGGTTACCACCGCCACCATTGTGGTAAAAGTGATTGTCCGCCATTTTGACGGTGTTGTTTTTTTTTTAAGTTTTTTTCATGTTAAGTGCAATTTAATCGTAGATTTTTATCGGTGAATTAACGGAAAATTAACGCATTTATAAGAATTTCAACGAATCTCCATTGAAAATTCGCCAAAAAACATGTCAAATAGCCGCAACGATTGCCGTATCTATGTCGGTAATTTACCGCCAGATATCCGGACGAAAGACATCCAGGATCTGTTTTATAAATTCGGTAAAGTCACATTCGTTGATTTGAAGAATCGCCGGGGACCACCGTTTGCCTTTGTTGAATTCGAAGATCCACGGTATGTTGTTGTTGTTGTTATCCAATGGGAAAGTGAGGTTAGAATCTATTGTTATTTTGTTTTTGTTGGAATCATAGGGATGCTGATGACGCTGTCCATGCCCGGGATGGGTACGATTACGATGGTTATCGGCTACGTGTAGAATTCCCACGTGGCGGTGGTCATGGTAGTTTTCGTGGACGTGGTGGTGGCGGTGATCGTGGCCGTAGTTCGCGCGGACCACCAGCCAGACGTAGCCAGTTTCGTGTTCTTGTTACAGGTTGGCAGATGGATTTTGTGTAAGAGTAGAGCTTTTGGGGCTGTTAAAATACAATTTACAGGGTAGAATATTCTCGATAATCCAATTTAGTTATTGATTTACGATTCAGGAATTCAGGAAAGCGTCAAAACAGTGATGTAACTTGGGGAGTTTACGACGGGGGGTAAAATAAGGGTTTGCGCCTTAAATTTTGGATGAAGAGAGGCGAAAATGGCTTCAAAACAATTAGAATTCACTAAATCACCCTTTGCCCACTGTTGGTAGAACATTTTTTTACAAAAAATAGCTTCTAAAACGCAATATTTACAAAAAAAAAGATTTGCAATTCACTTNTATTTACAAAAAAAAAAAAAAAAGATTGCAATTCACTTGGAGCTTAATTTCAAAAATATTCCTTAAAAAACGCCGAGAGTAAAAATTTTCAAAAAATCTTATAAAATTAGATAAGAATTAGATACGAAATTATCTTAAAATCATTTCCAAAAATAAAGTTCATTTAAAGTTAATGATTTGTCATGAAATTCGAACTTAAATTCAAAAATTTTTCTCTAAAATCTGTGAAAGCCTGAAAATTGTTCAAATTGATGATTTGGAACAATTGTGCTTTGAAAATTAAAAATTTAAGAGCAAATTGTCGGAAAATATTGAGAATTTAGCTTAGGACTCGGCTTAAAGAGTTAAATGATTTATGATTAGAGTATTCAAAATTTTGATTTTGAACTGTAAAGTTCATTTAGAGTGGTATTCTCTAAATCTCGTTACCATGACAATAGTGACAATACTCTTGTCTCTTTTCAATTTTACATATGATGGAATTGTAAAGAGTGGGATAGAAGATCCTTGTTATGGTAACGGATCTTTAAAAAGTTAGAGAATACGATTGGTAGAAGTGTTTATCTAAAATGCCTGAATTTTGACACGATTTGATAACAATAAGTTTAGGATGATGATCAATCATTCAAGTTGAAAAATACGTTAAAATTTTCAATTCGAGACTTACTTTCTAAAATTGACTAAAAGTATTTCAATTCGAGTGCTTCTAGCAAGATTTTAGTTTAGAGTGTGAAATTTGTAATTTTTCTCATTGCTAAATGCCAGACTTTGAAATGAAGCAATAAAGGCATAATTTAGCAGTAATTTTTTTTTAATTAAACAACAAATTTGGTAATAGGTGTACATTGGTAAATTTGTTGTTTTTTCAGGGCTAAGTTCCAAAATTAGAGCTAAATCCTCAATTATTAAACGTTAAAAGTACAACCTATCAGCTAAAACTCAAAATTGATGACTAAAATCAGCTAAATAAATGCCGAATTGTGTTGTTTTGTATAGTTGGAACTGTCTTTTGTAGCTAAAAATGATAAAATTTAGCAAAATTTCGTTTTAGAGTGCGATTTTCTTTGAAATCTTTTCACTGCTACATGCCAAAATATTAAAAATGAATCAAAGATTTTAAGAGATAAAGCCATAATTTTATTAAAAAAAAATGCACTAAACTTTGCTAAATTGTGTCATTTACGGATTTAAAGAATAAATTTGGCAATAAGTTGCTAAATTTATAGGGTTGGAGTTCTTTTAACTAGTTAAAAAATGTAACAATTCGAACAAAACTGTCAGTTTTAAACGATAAGTCTACAATTGAGGAGCTAAAGCTCAAAATTTATGACTAAAATGCACCTGAATTTGCTAAATTGTCTTACTATTTGCCCACTTAAAGTTATCTTTCGTAACTAAAATTGTTAAAATCTAGCAAATTTTAATTTTATAATGAGAAATTTGTAGTTTTATCACTGCTGTGGTTTGTTTTTAAACTAGGAGGATTAATGACTAAAGCCGGACTTACACAGGAAAAGTCACTGGCATCAAAAACTAGATAGTTTTTGCAGTAAGTTTCAATATCCATGACTTGTTTTTACTTTAAATCGAACATATTTAGCCCGCTGATAAGAACGTTTTATAATTAATAAGTAATTCATTAGAGTACTATCGAAATAACAAAATCTAAAAATTTTGAGTTGTGTAAACTTGCCTATAAAATAGCCAATAGAAAGCTAGTATTTACGCACAAAATTTAAACCCCCTAGTTTAAAAGTAGAGTACTACGAAAACTCCAAAAACCAATTTTTGTGCATTAAAATTTTAAATTTACACCATTAGTCTTCTTACTCAACTAAAAGTGTGAAAATTGAAAATTGCGGAATTTAAATCCTTCTAACGATTCAAAAATTGATTAGCCTCAAGAGTTTTTGGTAGTGTTATAGTTACAGTTCAAAAATACTCCCAAAGTCCAAAAGCTCTACTTTTTCGGGATTTATAATCGTTAAAATTTGCCAAATTTAATTTATTTTAATCAAAATTTTGAATAGGTTTACCACCATCTGGTTCATGGCAAGATTTAAAAGATCATATGCGTGAAGCTGGTGATGTTTGTTTTGCTGATGCATTTAAAGATGGTTCTGGTGTTGTTGAATTCTTACGTTATGAAGATATGAAGTATGCAATAAAAAAATTAGATGATTCACGATTTAGATCACATGAGGTAAAATTTATTTATTTTCATTATTTTTATCTAAAAGATGATTCAGAATGATATATGGACCATTTCCAATTATAAAAAGCTCTAATTGATGGAACTTTATTTATAGCTATTATGCTGCAAGTATCAAAGTCCCCTTTAATTCAGCTACAAAATCTAAAATTACAATAAAAAATATAATAATTTTCATCAATTGGAACTTTTTATTATCATTTTTTTCATTTAAAATTGTTACTAAAAGTCTCGTTTGCTCATTTTTAAACTAGAAGGAGTAACTATTAAAGTCGGATTTACACAGAAAANGTAAACTTGACTGTAAAATATCCAATGGGATTTTGGCGCCAAATTTAAATCACCAATTTAAAAATAGAGTATAGGTAATGATAGACATAGCCAACTTTGAATTGTCAATCAAGAAACTCGAGAAGATCAATTTCTGAGGCTTTACAAAGACGATCTTCTCTAAAATACAAATAGATAGAAGATTATAAGAAGCTCATTGACCAATTCTACATTATAAACTAACTAATTCGATTTAAAAAGTTCTTATTTTTAAGATTGTACAAAATTGGAAATTTAATTGATGAATCAAATTTTTATAGGGAGAAGTGTCCTATATTCGTGTAAAAGAAGACCGTAGTGGTAGTGCTAGACGTTCATTAGACCGTTCTAGATCACGATCGTATTCACCACGTCGTCGTGGTTCACCAACTTATAGTCCAGTTAGACGAAGCTATTCAAGAAGTCGTTCACGTTCATAAATTTAACGAAAATCATCTAAGAAGACGAAATAGATGAAGAAAACTTGAAGATTCATGCTATTATGTTAAACAAACAAACAAAAAAAGAACAATTTCTACCTTCTACTACTACTACTACTACTACTACCTACTAAGGACTGGCCTTTTTTGTAATGTACGTATTTTCGTGTAATTTCAACTTAATTTAGACATAAAAAAAAGCAAGAAACAAACGAGTCTTGTATACAACATTGATCACATTTTCTCTTATTATTATTAATATTATTATTATTAATTTTTTCTAATTTTCATTTTTAGATTTAGGATTTTTAATGCTAAATTTTTCAATTTTCTCTCTTCATTTTGCCAATAACATTCCTCGAAATTTCGAATGAAATTCCCCTATTCATTCGAAATTTCGTTCGATTTCAAATTGTACATACACAATTCGCAGTTGGCTTTGTTTTTTTTTTTTTTTTGTATTGTCGTAACTTGATTCAGATTAGACAAATGTCAAATTTTGTGACGTATGAAACAAGTGACGATTCTACACGCCAAATTCACAGCCTACTGCCGGATATAAACGTACTCTACTATTATCAATTGGTGTTTTTTTTTACGAAAGTGTGAATTGAGAAAATTAAAATTTTATGAGTATTTAAACAACAAAAAAGAAACACATTAGAAATTAAGGCACTAATAATGTAATTGTTTTTTTTTTCTCTATATATAATTTCTTTTTGTTTTTGTTCTCTGTTTTCTGTTACCGTACCATTTGCTGAGTCAAATCAGCGTTGGAGTGGTTTTTGGAAAATAAAGGCGCTAGAGTAAAATTCTAGAAAATTAAAAAAAAAAAGACTAATTAAACAACAAATAAACCTGGATGATGATAAGTGGAGAGGATGCAAGAGGAGAGGAGTGGATGATTGTGATTTGATAGGGAAATTTTGGAGAGGAGAAAGGAGCAAGGAGAGGATCTTTCGGGGACAGGATTTTCTAATTTTTTCAAAATTTTCACACAACAGGACTATAGGATTAAATTTTGGGGGAAATACCGGGATTAAGAAAGAAGAGGATTCTCTTAAAAACTCGGAAATAAAGTAACTCGGATGTTGAATTTTGGTAAATAAATTTGCTTTAACAAATTACACTTTAAAATGATTATTATAAAACGAAAACAACACTTGTTTTGATTGCTTTGTTCTTAAAATTTAAGAGGAATAATTGATTGAAATTCAATAGGTCCTGGGGGATCTTGCAATAATGGATTCTCTCTCACTTACTCACTCATTCTCTCTCTCGTTGTGGTCGTCAGGATACAAATAGGATTCTTTCATTATAATTTTTGTGCAACACAAAAAAATTCTAGGATTGTCTTATCAATTTTCTCCCCGATTCTCGTGCTAATAATGATGTTGTGATGTGATTTAAAGGAGGATAAAGGATAAAAGGACAGGATAAAACGTGGAGGACTGAGGAAACACGGGATTATTCCCAGGTATTCCAGAATTTTTTATTTTTCTTTTACTCATCAACAATCGCTTTCTTTTTGTTGTTTTGATTTAAATTGCATGTTTATTTTTTTAGTTTTATTATCGATATCCTCCACTTATACTCCATCTAGTTTGATTCAAACAACTTGTCTCTATTTTGTACAAAAATCGCATCAAATCGTAGAGTCAAGGTGGTTGAATCAAACTAAATGGAGTATAGATTAAAATATTGAAAAAACCAAACAATAATCAACAAATAAAATTAGATTTATTTCAAAGAATAACAGTTTGTTTTATTAAAATTGACTAATTACTAAAATTCATTCATTCATTGTCGTATAAACGGATGACATCTAGTGGTTTGGCTGGCAAACTCGTTATGGGACAACGTTGATTTTCACGTAAATAACGTACGATACATGGAAAACAAAATATATAACCAGATATTGGTAGTACTGTTGGTATTTTCCAATTTTGTAAACATATCGGACATTTATTGCGATAATTCGATGCCTTATTGTCGAACTAAAAGGACAATTTTATTAGATAAATGGTAATTAAAATCACTTGTACAGGGTTTCCAACTTACGGGCAAGGAGTAGATCTCATAGTTTTAACCGGCGAAAATGTGAATTATAACTCGCGATTTCTCGCTCGTCCTTGGGACTACAACAACCGGAAATCGATTTTTGAAAAGATCATTTCCTATAGAACTCAATGGTTTTTTCCGTCTTTAAAAATGTTGATACAAATTTGAATTACAGACGAANTCTTGTTACTAGATTACTAGATTTACTATAAGAAATCACACTGTAATCTTTCTAGCCAATAAACTGATTTTATGCAGGCTATTTAACAATATTTTATCGCGTAGTTGGCTATGACTTGGTTTCGCAGTCACTAGATGATTGAAATAAAGGTGGAAAATATCTGCCAATTAGTCGTATTCTCTAACTTTCTGGCGATTCGTTACTATAACAACTGAAGATCCACACTCACTTCTTAACAATTCCATCATATGTAGCCCTGAAAACAGGCAACTATAAAGCAATCTCCAGCATTATCATAATAACGAAACGCCAATAAGTTAGAGAATACGACTTTTTTCTTACAAAATTATCAACAACTATTTTTGAAACATTACCGTCTTCTGGAATGTCACTTTGAAATTTTATAATAGAAACGTAAATTTACTAAATTCGATTGAGGATTTTTTTAAGTGTCCGAGCCTAGCTACGACTCTACCATATGTGCCACACTACTCCTCTTCGCAGTAATCTATGACTTTGCGAACGTATGTCAGTTTCTTGTTTCGACTAAATAATCAACATTACCGTCATCTTCTTATTTCAACAAATTGTTGGTAATGCCGATTACTATGCTGAATCAAGAAGCTGTCCTACGTTCACAAAGTCATAGGATACTGCGAAAAGGAATAGCGTGGCGCACATGGTACATAACTAAAGAATAGCCAACTACGAATATAATTAAACACCTATACCGTTCTGAAATAGCGTAAATTTGCGATTTAACCGCCTGAAATATACCCAGAAAGAATTTTTTTGTTCTATCAATCCCTGGTAGATAGGGTAGTGCAACCCACTTTCTTAATTTAAATAAAATTCTCTACTTTCTATTGCATATTTAGAACCAACTTTATCAACATAACCTATAATCTAGAATTGATACTTTTCAGGAATTTTCAGTTTTCATGAAATTTTTATTTTGTAGTGCTTGTTCAAAAAATTCATATCTTTGTTATTATTGCAATTAGAAGATTAAGATTTGGAATTTAAATAGGCCAAATTATCTACTTTCAGCTAGATTTTATAGAACTGAATATCTTTCAGCTTTTAGCTGAAATTAGTGCATTTTTCAGACTAATATATTTCTTACATTAGATGGAACACTGTTTTTTACACGGCAGCATTCTTGATATTTGTCTAGAATAATCTTTCAGTGATATTTTCAGTTTTTATCAATTTTCCCCTAGTCTTGAAAATGTTTTATATCCTAGTCGTCTATGCTTTAATAATTCGTTGATAAATAAATGCATAGAAGGCTTAGAAAAATGACATTAACTGTCAAATTTGAGGTTAGAATTGAACAATTTACATGTTTTTTCAGCAATTTCAGTAAATTTCACATAGAAAAAAGAATCCAATTAATTTTAATCGAATTAATTATCAAATTGTTTTGCTTTTGACTAAAAAATTAAGATATTGAAAAAATATTGTTTCATTTAAAATAAAAGAGGTATTAGAGCCTGAAATAAACATTAATTTTAGGTAAACGCTGAAATTCTATAAAATTTCTTGAAAAACTATCTACGTCAGGTTATAAGTGGAGTTATCAAATTTGACCATGGAATCTAAATATTCTATAAAAATTTGAAANCATTTAAAATAAGAAAGTGGGTTGCTCAATCTTATATATCGAATGTAGGTAGAACGATGAAATTATTTTCTAGGGACAATTTGGGTAGTACTATTTCTAATATCCCATTCGCGCGACTCACCCTATATTAAAACTATCAAGTTGCAATGGAAACCCTGTATATTGTTAAAATCGCGCCATCTATTGGCAATTATACTCACTTTGGGTGGTTCAACATTTGGCAACGCCGTAAAACTATAATTCGCCTTGTGCGTATTCCAGGATTGTAGAAATTGCAAAAAGAATGCCATGATTGTCAGAATACCACCGACACTATTACGTAACAATGTCAATTTAGAAAAATGAAAATCCCCTTTCAATATAGACGACCAGAAATTCTCATCCTCTAAATTCGGTTCACTATAAATCAATTTCAATTCGAACAATTTCAACAGTGGCAATTGTTGATCGGTTCGACCCGACATATATTTGATGTAATTGTAAACCTTCAAAATGCCGTAAATTAATTCGAATGTCGACCGGGAGCGGATCGCCAATTTCTTCAAATTACCATCGAAATTCTACAACACGAATTGTACGTTGAATTTCCTAGAAAATTGTCGATTATTTGACGAATACATTACGTAAACAACCGTCAGCTTCTTCTAGTTGGTAGAACGAGATTCTATCGTCGATTTTCCGTTTAACATATGGCAGAAGTACGCAACCGGCCAGCGATAAGAATCGATAATAAGTCGACAATTTCCCATTGTTGTCGTTGTTCAAAACACGCTTCAAACCGTAGAAATTCTCGGCGAAAGTTGCGTCTAAAATTCAAATTTTGTATCGGGAAAATCGGTGGAAACCCCCGAAAATTACCGTATTGTTTCAAGAAGTGGTACTGCAACACCCCATTGATCACCAGGAACGTTTCGTCATAGTATCTGTTCAGCCATTGGAATTTTTTCGGGGAATTTGTAGCTAAAAACTATCAAAAAATCCAAGTTGTGGAAAATTGAGGTTAGGTCTGGCTCACCAAAGCGATCCGTTGCAGGGCCGGATGTAGCGTTTCGTCCAACGATTGTTGGGCGATTATCTCGAATATCGACGGCCGATTCTGCGATGTAAACGTGAAATTCGCCGCATTTTCTGCCATTATTTAGAAAAAAAAATCCCATAAAAATTGAGGTTATATCCGGCAATTGTCAACAAACAACTGTCATTAGCAGAATTACAGTTTTAATTTTGTATTATCGACAAAACCAACGTTGCCACTTTGCCAAATTTTCACAATACCTACCGAATTTTATAACAAACGGCGCAATTCTAAAGATTCATCGTGAAATGCAAGATTCTATTTTTTTAAAAAAGGCATCGTTTACGTTATCACGAGGAAATTGATTAATTTCTTACAATTTTAATTACGGTCAAAATTCATTTAATTCGAACTTTATGATAACCTCAATCGGGAATCAAAATTCACGTGTCGAGTCTATCGATTTTTTTGGGGAAATTATTGAATTATTCATAACCAACTGTGGAATTATTCATTAACAATTGTCGATGATACAAGGATATTTCTCGAGTTGGCTATGACCTAGTTATTTAGTGTCGTAAATCGATTCAGACACTTGAAAATCCACCCAAAAACGTTAAATTTGGCAAGATATGGATCAATCAACGACGTTACATAACTCACGTATAGCCAACTTTAATCAGTACACAATACAGAATTGAGCAAATTCACACAATTGCCGATGACATAGTGTTTTTCTCACAATCGGCTATATCTCAGTCACGTAGTGTCGTAAATTGATTCAAACACTTGAAAGAAAACTTAGGAATGTCAAAATTTGGTAAAATATGAAGTAATCTTTTAATTATTAATTTAAGTATTAATTTTAATTATGTAACCAAGCTACAGCCAACTTCGACGAAAAATATAGAAACAAACAAATTCATAGCCAATTATGGAATTATTCACTAACAATTGAAACAACGATATTTTTCTTGTTGGCTATGTTTTTGTTGGGTAATGTCGTAGATTGATTCGGACACTTGAAAATGCGTTTACAAATGCCAAATCTACTAAAGTATGAATTAATCTACGACATTACGCAACTAAGATACAGTCAACTTCGAGGAGAAATATAGAAATAAGAAAATTCATAGCCATTTAGGGAATTATTAACAGTTGACAACGAGATAACGATATTTCTCACAGTTGGCTATGTCTTAGTTACGTGGTGTCGTAGATTGATTCAGTCACTTGAAAGCAAGTTTAAAAATGTTAAGTTTGGTAAAATAAGAAGTTATCTACGACATTACGCAACCAAGATATAGCTAACTTCGAGGAGAAATATAGAAATAAGCAAATTCATAGCCATCTAAGGAAATATTAACAGTTGACGACGAGATAATGATATTTCTCACAGTTGGCTATGGCTTAGTTCTGTAGTGTCGTAGATTGAGTCAGATACTTGAAAATACATTTACAAATGTCAAATCTGGTAAAATATGAACTAATCTACGAGATTACGTTACCAAGGTACAGTCAGTTGGAGGAGAAATATAGAAACAAGCAAATTCATAGCCATCTAAGGAAATATTAACAGTTGACGACGAGATAACGAGATTTTTCACAGTTGGCTATGGCTTAGTTATGTAGTGTCGTAGATTGAGTCAAACGCTAGAAAATACATTTACAAATGTCAAGTGGTATAATCTGAACTAATCTACGACATTACGTAACAAATCACGGCCAACTACGATGAGAGATACTGTTTTAGAGACTATTAAATTATTTTCGAGTACTAGCTTAAACTCTAGTGGCACTTTTCCACTTTTTATTATAAACAACAGACTTTTTCCAGTATTAGCTTTAGATAAGGCTACATTGAACGACCAGTGACGTATATTTTTGCACTTATAGACGTATTTTTAATGATCATTATTTGCAATTTATAAATAAAAATAATAGAGTACCTAATTGAAATAAAATAAATATAGATAAATGATAAGGACTCATAGAATTGCCAATTTTAACTTATCAGTTATGTCGATTTTATTATTATTTTTATTACAATTTCAATGAATTGCAATTTTTCTAAAACATAAACGCCGCCACTGGATTCCCATAAAAATTCCGTCTAGTCGACGATCTGGCAACACCGGTAGACTATTGAACGTTTGTCATTTTTCCATTCTTTTTTTATTTGTACAAGAAAAATAGTAGTGGTGGTAATGTGGTCAAGGTTTTTCGTAATTAATTTATTAATTCAAAATTAATTACGAAAAATTGAAACGTATCGAGAATTATTGGCAAAAGAAGAGGGAAGAAATTCGTTACAAATTAAAAAAAAAAAGTCGAGAATGGCCAACTTGGATTTATTCTTCTTGTATCTGAAATACAAGCACACCGGTACAGGTTATCTTGTAAGTCAATTGTTACAATTGTTCATTTGTTTTCTATTTATCATTTGTTCTAATTGATTTTATTAATTTTTCATAGAATTTTATTGGGTATTATTGGAAAAAATTATGTAATAATTTATAGAAATTTTAATAATGCATGAATATAGCCAATGTTATATTGATGAGTGTGCAATAAATCCAGTTTTTTTTTTTTTTTTGTATTGTTATAGCGTGTTAAACATTGTTAATATTATTATTTATTCGTAGTTGCCTTGAAAAATATTATCAACCAATTTCTTCGATATTACGCAAATTCTAAATAATTATTTGATAAAATCGGAACTATTTGCGTAAGTTGGCTTTGTCTTTTTATTGTACAAAAAACAAAAAAGTAACAATTTTCAAACGCGAGACAGTGGCAACTAGGATTGTAAAATTTAATTTATTTGTAAAATTACCGGAAAGTCACTCAATATTACGCAACCCGTCTGTTTGTTTTTTTCGATAATCACAAATTGTTGATTAATTGAATTTTTTGCTAAATCACTCCAACAATATCTATTTCTTTCAAAATTCTAGTTAGTTAATGGTAAAGTTGGCTAAGATTTTAAACAATTGCCACGATTCCTGGTATCTACG
This sequence comes from Hycleus phaleratus, assembly GCA_013841185.1. Classification (NCBI taxonomy): domain Eukaryota; kingdom Metazoa; phylum Arthropoda; class Insecta; order Coleoptera; family Meloidae; genus Hycleus; species Hycleus phaleratus. Next base: position 41,165 of record JACDRP010000229.1, read on the forward strand.
TGTTGTGTTGATTTATTAATTTATTAACAAGTTGTGTAAGTTGGCTTTGATTTTGTATTGTACAAGACAAAAAACTAGCAATTGTCAATCGAGAATCAATGGTAACTAGGATTGTAAATTTAACCCAGTTTATATGTAAAATTATTCAAAAATTCCCCAATTCTTCTGTTTATTTGTTTTTTAAACAATTGTTTTATTAATTCAAATCAAAACAATCGGAGCGATTCTTGTGGTATTTACGTTTTTTTCTGTTGTTTTATTAATTTAACAATTGGTGTAAGTAGGCTTTGACTTCTTATTGTACAAAACAAAAAAGCAATAATTGTCAAACGGGAAACAGTGGCAACTAGGATTGTAAAATTTGATGGATCTGTAAAATTACCCAAAAATCACTCTATTAAGCAACCAGTCTGTTTGTTTTTTTTTCTAATAATCATAATTTGTTGATAATTAATTTTTTTGCTAAATTAATCCATCAATATCTTTTTTTTTGTTTTTTTTTTTTTTAATTCTAGTTAGTTGATGGTAAAGTTGGCTAAGATTTGAAACAGTTGCCACGATTCCTGGTATCTACGTGTTCTGTTGATTTATTAACTTATTAACGAGTTGCGTAAGTTGACTTTGATTTTGTATTGTACAAGACAAAAAACTATCAATTATCAATCGAGAATCGATGGTAACTAGGATTGTAAATTTAATCCAGTTTATATGTAAAATTATTCAAAAATTCCGCAATTCTTTTTTTTTTTTGTTTTTTAAATAATTGTTGTATTAATTAAAATCAAAACAATCGGTACGATTCTTGTGGTATTTACGATTTTTTCTGTTATTTTATTAATTTAACAATTGGTGTAAGTAGGCTTCGACTTCTTATTGTACAAAACAAAAAAACAATTGTCAAACGAGAAACAGTGGAAACTAGGATTGTAAAATTTGTTTTGTAAAATTATCTAAACATCATTCAATATTACGTAACCCGTCTGTTTTTTTTTACTAATAATCATAATTTGTTGATTAATAAATTTTTTGCTTAATCAATCCATCAATATCCTTTTTTTTTAAATTCTAATTTGATGGTAAAGTTGGCTAAGATTTAAAACAATCGGTTTCTGTTGCTTTATTAATTTATTAACAATTTGTATAAGTTGGCGTTAACTTTGTTTGTACAAGACAAAAAATATCATTGTTAATCGAGAATCAGTGGTGACTAGGATTGTAAATTTAATCGAATTTATTTGTAAAATTATTCAAAAATTCCCCATTTCTTCTGTTGTTTTGTTTGTTTTTTTTTTTAATAATTACGTTATTAATTCAAATTAAAACAATCAGACGATTTTTTCGGTTGTTTTATTAATTCAATAATTTATATAAGTTGGCTTTGACTTGTTATTGTATAAAACAAAAAAGCAACATTTGTCAATCGGGAATCACTGGCAACTAGGATTGTAAATTTAATCTAATGGATTTGTAAAATTACGCAAACAATACCGATTACGCAATTCGTCTGTTTTTTGTTTCTTATTTTTTTTTTTAATAATTATTAATTAATTACAAATAAAACAATCGCTACGATTTTTGTATCTAATTTTGTTCCTTATAGTTTTATTAATTCAACAATTTGTATAAGTTGGCTTTGATTGATTGTACAGACAAAAAAACCAAATGTCAATCTGGAATCAGTCAACTACGATTTTAAATTTAATTTATCTATAAAATAACCCAAAAAAAATCCGTAATATCATACAAATCGGGTTTTTTTATTTTATTTTATTTAATAATTATTAAAATTTTCCAAAATAATCTAATATATAAATATATTTTCAATTCCAGTTGCTTGATGGTAAAGTTGGCTAAGACTTGAAACAATCGGATAATACCAGTGGTATCTTTTATTTTCGATTATTTATTTCGTTTGTTTTTTTTTTTTTTATTGTGGAAAATTCGAGGAAAATGGGCGAATCTCGAGTTTATCGCACCGATTTATCTTATCCGAAAGAGGAAGTACAGAAGTGCCTAATTTATCGCTTATTCGGTATGTTTTTTTAAATAATTGTTATTTTTAATTAATTAATTAAATAATTATTTAATTAATTAACCAGAAAAATAGCCTTGGGTTATTATTGGTTATTTTTTTTTCGCGATTAATTATAATGAAAATAATAAAGAAATACGAGGAATTGTTTAAATCGTAGTAATAATAATAATTATTGAGAGATAATTGGCGGAAATGATTTTTTATTTTTATATTTACGTTATTTTTGTGTCGATTGATATTCTGATATACAACAATTAATTATTATTATTATTATTATTATCGCTACTATTTAACAAGATTTATCAATTTATGGTTATCACAGAATTTGCTAATAACAGTGAGACTTTATGATATACTTGAAATTTACGAAAGATCGGCCAATATTTGCCTTAAGTACCCACTTAATAACAGTTGAGTTTTAATTAAACTGTAATTAATTTAAATCGTATAGTCATTTTAATTGATTTGTACAGTCTGGACGTGTTCTTACAATTATCTTATTTCTAATTGATCTTCGTATCAACGGATAAAATGTGTTACTCATTTTTTAGTCAGTTGAAATTCGATGATTTTTTGAAGGTTAATTTATTGAATTGTTTTTTTTTTTTGTTTTTAATTTTAGGTCAAGTACCGGCCCGTTTAGTGTTATATTTATTATCATGGTCCGGTTTTCTGGTATCATTTATGATGCGTACCGATATTAATTTGGCAATTGTTGCAATGGTCGAAGAACCACCCAAACAAGTAACCAATTCAACACAAGAATATTGTTTTAATATTGAAGAATTTATTAATAATACAGAGGCTGTGGTGAGTTCATTGAAATTTTTATAAATTTCCCACGAAATCCTTAAATCAACTTATAAATGTTAACCACATAATTTACATATGCGGTATTTTTTAGCGTTAAAGATTAACGGTTTCATTTTCACTTATTTTACATAATCATATGTCGTGAAAATTGAATTATTCCAACTTAAATCACGTTGTTGTAATATTTGAAAGAAACAAGAAAACGTGGTTATGATTTAATTCGTTATATTTGTGGTTGATATTGGTGTCAAGTGTGGGAAATTATCGTTTGTTATCGATACGTGGTTTCTTTTATTGATTTATAATTGTGTTATGTAATTTCTTTTTATTTATTAATTTTTTGTTTTTTTGTTTTTATAGGATTATGGTGGTACTTTAGACTGGTCAGCAAATGTACAAAGTTATGTTTTAGCATCATTTTATTGGGCTTATATTGTATCGCAAGTTGTTGGTGGTTTAGCTACACAAAAATTGGGTACAAAACGGGTTTTTGGTTATGCACAATTAATTACAGCATTGTGCAGTTTATCGATACCATGGGCTAGTGAAACACATTATATGGCTGTTATTTGTTTACGTTTTATACAAGGATTTGCTTCGGTAAATTGATTTAAATTATTATTTTTTCGAAAATGAATCGAAATTGAAGGGGCGAGTATTAGTGCGGAAAATTAGTAAAATACTAATTTTCCGCACGCTGAGAATCAATCAAAAACTAGCTACTATTTTGATGGTTACCTTACACTTTGTACCAATTAAATGCTTAAATGTCAAACATGACCAAAAGAGCATTTCTTGACCGATTTGTCGACAAACTACAAGGTTCTAATTTTTGTTAAAATGTTCTCTAATAAATCCTCGAAGCATTTTTCAAATTACTCACCAACTAATATACACACTGTCTGCTCCATTTAAATGATATTAGTTTTTATAGCAACACCTAAAATGTAACAAATAAATTGGAACATATTTTAAGGATTTATAGTTCATTGGAGATCATTTGAGTAAAATTTGAACTTTGTGGCTGCTTCCCCATTGGGCAGTTGATCGAAAATTATCATTTTTGATGATTTGGCGATTAGCTAAACGGCTCAAATTTTGATAAAATTCTTAAAAGGTGTTTCAAATCGCTCATCATATCACCATTTAAGTGAAGTGCACGATGTCTATTGAAGGTAAATTGTAATAATTGATGCGCAATTAAAGAAATATGTTGAAAATCTATAGGGGAATTACCAGGAAACATTTCAGTAAAATTTGGGAGCATTGTAAGTCGACCTAAAAACGCTTCTTTTGGACAATATCGGAAATTTCATCAATCAATGACACGAATAAAACAATAAGAATGATCCAAAGATCCACGTAAAAGTATTGGTGTTTGTTTTTTAACCGACTTGCCGATGGGCTACAAGGCTCCAATTTTGCTAAAATGTTCTCCGGGATGCCGCTTATAAATTTGTAAAATAGTTTTCAAATAGCTGGCTAATATACCTACTGGGTGGACCACGTAAATTTATAGCACACAAAGTTATTAAAAAATAAGCCTTATTATTTGTTGAGCGATTTGGAAAATATTCAAAATTTTTACCAAATTTGAATTTTGTAGCTCATTAAGAAGTTTGTCAAAACAATGATCATTTCGGATGATATTTGATCATTTTTGAGGATCTAGTCATTTTCGAAAACGAGTTGTACACACAAAACGGCTCAATATGAATTGAAAAACTATCCTAACATTGAATGTTTCCCTTTTCGATTAGCTACGCGGTTCAAATTTTGGTAAAATGATCTCCAGATTACCACTTAAGTGAAGCATACGATATTTTTTGAAGACAAATCATATTAGTTGATGCACAATTTAAGAAATATGTTGAGAATTTATAGGGAAATCCCCAGAAAATATTTCAATAAAATTTGGACTTTATAGCTCATCGGAAAGTCGGTATAAAAATGCATAAGTTCGACAATATTACGATTTTCATCAATCAACTACANTGCGTATCTTTCAGCAACTAATACGATTTATCTTTAAATTATATAGTTTTAAATGAGCCAATCGACAGTAACAAAAAAAATGAAAAATTATGTGGGAAGCACCTCTGATTCATTGTGAATCATTTGATGTGTGAATAATCGCAACATTCTCTAAAACGAGAGTTTTTTTTGGCCAACTTCCCGATAAGCTACGGGGTTCAAAATTTGACAAAATGGTCTTTAAAGGCTCTAAAACATTTTTTAAATCACTCCACAAATAATAGTCGTTTCTATAAGAGTTAGGACGCGCTGTATACAAAGGATGGCCTATTGAAAGTATTGCCGTTCAACCACCCGAAATCTTAAAAAAAATAATAATAACCCTTAGTACATGGGGTAATACATCCTATGTTCTTATTTTAAAAGCAGTGCTATATGCTTTTGATTACGTAGCGTTGTAGATTTGTTCGGACACTTGATAAATGTCAAATTTAGGAAAGTTTAAACCAATCTACGACACTACATAATCAAGCTATAGCCAAATGCACTGTAAAATATTGGCTTAGATAGCGGGGTAGTTGGAATAAATGGAACAAATTTCCATCAATTAGAAATTCTCTTGTTAGCTCACCCTGTATACAGGATATTCCACATTATTAGATTATTGATTTTAATTTGTGAGAGAAAAAGAGATAGATTAATGCTTTAAGTTGGTATTACAAGCTGTACCAACAGAGATTAGCAACCCATTTTTATTTTCCTTACAAATTAAAATCAATTGTTGGTGACTTTTGATATGTTAAAGTTTTCAAATCTCATTAGGTGGGACATTCTATACATTTAAGTAACTATTATTTTAATCGAAGATAATTTTAATTTTTAGGGTTTAACATGGCCAGCAATGTATGCATTAGTTGGACATTGGATACCAGTACCGGAACGTAGTCGTTTTATGTCAAGTTTTCAAGGTTTTAGTATTGGTATTGGTATAACTTATCCATTATGTGGTTTTTTAATTGCCCACCTTGGTTGGCGTTCAGTATTTTATACAACCGGTTCTATTGGTATATTATGGTGTATTATATGGTATTTATTAGCATTTGATAGTCCAGAAACACATCCACGTATTAGTTTAAGTGAACAAAAATATATAAAAGAGAATACAGTTAATACATATGCATCAACACGTAAACAAACTGTACCATGGTTAGCTATATTAAAATCACCACATACATGGGCTATTGGTATAACAACATTTGGACGTATATGGGTGCATTATACTTTTATTATACCAGGACCAAAATATATGAAAAGTATTCTAGGATTTAGTATTGAAAAGGTTTGTTAATTCTATAAAGTAATTGGCCATGAATTAGGGGCGTAATGTCGTAGCTTTCTCCAGGCATTAAATTTAATAAAATATGAATCAATCTACGACATTAGGTAATAGAAACATGGCCAAGTTAGGGTAGATTATCGTGGTACTTTTGATATTAATATATTTTAATTCTAATTTCAGAATGGGTTATTATCCGGGGCACCGTTTATTTGTAGTTATTTAGCATCGGTAATTTTCTGTTATATTGCCGATAAATTAGTAACGAAAAATCTAATGTCATTGACGAATGTACGAAAATTAATGACGGCACTATGTAAATTTTAAAATTGAATTCCTCGAATTATTTTTAATTAATTTTGAATTATTTTTTTTTAGCTCAAGTTGTACCGGGTCTTTTAGTATTGTTGATCAGTTATTTAGGCTGTGATATAACATTGGTATTAATTGTATGGTTTTTGGCTGTAACATTAATAACAGCTAGTTATGCTGGTGCTATGGCTAATGTTGTTGATATAGCACCGAATTTTGCTGGACCAGTATTAGCATTTGCACAGACAATACATATGTGTGCTAGTTTTTTAAGTCCATTAGCAGCATTCCAATTATTAAATGAACAAGAACATATAATGTCAGCATGGCGGATGGTATTTTATGTAACAGCAGCTGTTGCTATTTTCACTTATTTGTTTTATCAAATTTGGGGAACAGCTGATGTAAGAATTATTTTTAATAGGGTCACAAGTACATCTTTTTCGATATTCGATATCTAATTTGTTTTTCAATGGATTTTATTGATTCAAGTTGATTTAGAAAGAGCATTTCAAGGAGCAGACAATGGTGGTTTCCGTTTTCGAAAATTCAAATCAACTGAGTTATAGTAGAAAACGTAAGAGCACTTTTTTGTTGAAATGCCTTATAATTTTCTAGATTTTCCCTTATAACTTGCGCAATTTTGATAAATTCAACAATGAAATTATATGTTTTGATAGAAAATTGAACGCGCTTTTCAAATGTGTACGAAATTTTTCAATAAGCTTGTTGGTTTTCCGGAAAATTGATGAAAAATTGCTAACTTTTATTCGCTCTCATTTCTGCAATTTGTAAGATAAACAATTGTACAATATCTCATTCAAAAGTTTATACAAAATTTTGGAAAATTAGAAAGATGTGCGAAGATTTTCCGAAAAGTACGGTATTTTCAAATGTTATTTTCACATATTAAACTATTTTGCAATTAAACTAAAAATAATTTATAGAGAATTTTATTAGCTTTTCGAAAATTGTTAGGTTTGTTGGAAAATTTTTGAAAATTCGTCTGTAATGGAGACGTTTTTGTCTAACTGTAAATTGGCTTAGTGACACGATGCATTCTTTTTATCAATGGGTCAATTTTCCGAGAATTTTCAAAAATTTTCCAACAAAGTGATTTTCGGATAACTAATAAAACTTTCTATAAATTATCGTAAATTTTGGCCCAAAATAATCATGTTTAATATGTGAAGATAACATCTTTTATTAGCTTTTCGAAAATTGTTAATTTGTAGGGAAATGTTTGAAAATTCTTGGAAAATCCGTCGGAAATGGAAACGTTTTTGACTGATTGTAAATTGGCTTAGTGACAAGGATTATTCTCTTTGTTAGCTGGTATAAACTCGACTATCTTTTTATGCGAATTTTCCAACAATTTTCAAAAATTTCCCTACAAACCTAACAATTTTCGAAAAACTAATAAAATTTTCTATAAATTAGAAGTTTTAGTGCAAAATAATCATCTTTAATATATGAAAATAACACCCGAATATTACCGCAGTTTTTGGAAAAAATTCGTGTAATTTTCCTAATTTTCCAAAATTTGAATTTTCCTTTCTGCCATGTACTCCATTTTCAGATAAGTTTTTAAATGAGATATTGGACAATTGTTTACCTTCCAAATTGTGAAAATAAGAGATATTTTCAACCTTTTTGTCCAATTTTTTTAAAACTAATTGGAAAATTTCTTAGATTTAAAAAGCGTTTTCAATTTACCTTTAAAATCTAGAATATCATTGTAAAAAAGAACAAAATTGTCCAAGTTATGAGGGAAAATGTAGCAAATTATAAGAAATTTCAACAAAAAAGTACTCTTACATTTCCAATTATAACTCAAAAATAATACAAATTTCGCAAAATGCTTCTTGAAATGCCCTTTCTAATTCCTTTTGAATCATTCGTTGTAAAACAAATATTGGCATTTTCCGGCCGATAGATCGAGGATGTACTACGTACCCTTAATTAATTTCTATAATTAATTAATTTATTAATTGACTAGATACAACCCTGGAATTACACAGAAGGCGGTCCAGTTGTTAGTACAACAGAACAAGAGGAATTAATGACGAATGGTATTAAAGGACCTAATAAGGGTAATAATGATGAGAATATCGCATAGTTCTACTACCCTATTAATTTCTATTATTGCACAATTCCTATATTTGTTGTTTTTAAGAAAAAAAAATGAATAAATGTGATAAATTATCGTTAGAAACAATACCAGTTAGATAAAATTAGGGATGATGGAATTTTTGATTTTTCGACAATCAATTAATTCTCTCTGTATTTGTATAATTTTTAGGTTTTTTTTTGTTTTCTTGATTAAACAAAATGACAATAGATAGGGACATTTATGTGACAGCCTGGCATAAATGTGATTTTATAATTGGCACAATTTCGATGCAAATTTTTAAGAAAAAAAACACCAAATGTATAATCTGAATGGTATTTGTAGTTTGTAGTTTCGAAAATGTCTTATTGTTGTTAAAAATATTGAAATGATAGCATTTAAAACTATTTTTGAAGCTGATAAATTATTACTTAAATGTTATTTAGTGATAAATGAAACATTCTAGAAATTATATGTACAAAGAAACAAATATAAATAGTACTTAGTGAGCATATTAACACTCAATTTAGAGTGCCATTTACTTAATTAAAAACTATAATTAATATATTTTTTAATGATAGAGGTTGATTTTTGTTGTAATATCCCAATAATAATGATGATTAACAAAAAACCCACAATTTATAATTAACAAATGACATAATTTATTCAATAATAATAATAATAATCTCATATAAAATTATTTCTTCTTAATTTATAACAAAAGCAAATTCCTCATTTATTTAGTTTATCAAATTTTAAGTAAATGCCAAGAGAATTTCGGTTGAGATTCGATTTAATTCAAACAAACAAAATTAATATACACACTATTATTTACAATAGAATAAATTATAAAAATTATAGAAAAAATTGAGCTCTCTATAGAATCGTTGTCCGATTATTTATTTCAGTAATTTCCATAAAATTAAGCCGTAATTTCACTGGAATTAACGCAAATTGTTTAGATAATTAGCAATAGATGGCGCTGTACAACTCACCTGGTTAATTCCCTGCCTGCTACTAAGCCGGTTCTCGATCTGGATCTCACTAATTGTGCCCGTCTTTCAGCTGAAATTACACGAAAATTGGTAAATTCGAAGATTATCAATGGCCCGACTATAAATCCTTGAAGAGTGGAATTTTTGATCGACGATTTCTGCCTTATTTTCCACTCTAAAATCGAATATTAGAGCCCGTTGGAGGGAGCATTTCAAGCCGCAGGGCTTGTTTTTTCTATATTTTCCTCATATTTTATTTCATTTGCAGTGAATATAGGATTTATTCGAGACCAAATTGAGAGACTTTTCTAAATGTGCAAGAAATTTTCGAATCGGTTTGGTAGTTTTCCAAAAATTAAGAAAAATGGACAAATTTGCACAAACTTGAAGATAAACAACTCAATTTTGTGGTAATTGAAAATAATGGTGCGTTTTTTTCAACCTGTAGAAGATTTTCCGGACTTTCCAACAATAAATGAAAAACTAGCTCATTTTCATGGGAAAATTCCGTGGAAACAAGCTAAAGATAGGTTTACAAAATTAGGGAGGACATTCGTCCATTTGAATGTTTGTGAATGCCCGTTTAGATCAATTTAAGAGCAAAATTTTGCGAAGAAGCTGAAGATGAAAATAAAAACCGAACTTAAGTTGTCAAAAAAATAAAATTGAAATGTTTCTAGTCATTTTTAAGTAAGTTCACTTGTAAATTGTATTTGGGGCGCAATTTTGGCATTTTTGATGATTCTTGGCCAGTTTTTTTTTTGTAAGTTTTGCAAAATTTTCACCCGAACTATCAATTTTCAATAAGTTATATTTTTAATTGTCAAAATTTTGCAAAGAACTCAAGAGTTTTCGCTCTAAATCATAATTTGGACCGAATCCAGCCCCTTTTAGCCAATCTTTTAAGCCTTGCAATTGATCTGCTGCAAAATGGGTAACGAATTTCCTTATAATTTTCTCTGAATCTTCAAATTTTGGATTTTTCAGCAACGTCCTATGGAAAAAATTACAGAAATTGGGACATTGTCTACGTTCATGCAAGAAAATTTCATTTTTGCCAATTTTCCAGTAAACTTGAAAAACTCTTCAAATTTGATCAAACTCCATTACCATTACAAACTGAGTTATTGGGGAAAATTTTAGAAAACAGATTTTCACCCAACTCCAAATTTCCATAAGATTTTCCAAAATGAAAACCATCATGCTTTGCAGCTTGAAATGCACTTTCGAATAAGTCCTAGCACTTGATTTTAGAGTCGAAAATAAAGAAGAAATCGTCTATCAAAGATTACACTTTTTTTAAAGAGTTAAAGTCTGGCCCCTTGATCGATTAATTAATCGACTGATTAACTACATACCCAGGATATACTCCTCAAAGTAATCTTATTTTCATTACAGTTATTATTAATATTATTATTAGTAGTGTAATTGTCAAAAAATAAAAGACTTAAGATATTACCTCCAGCTGGTCGATTGGCACGTTTTCGTTTCTGCTCCCGACTAAAAGCACTACCCGTTTGTAGTGCTTCCAATAGACTATCCATAACACCTTCTTGTGTTTCAGTTGGATTCATATCGATCAGTGCACGTTTTCTAGCTTCACGTTCTTGCCGTTCACGATCAGCTTTCTCTTTGGCTAATCGTGCCTTTTCTTTCTTCTCTTCTAGTTCACGTTCACGATCATTGTCCTTCTTCGCAGTCTAAAAATTAACAAATTAACAAATAAAAAAAGGTTTATTTTACAAAAATACAATAGAAAATAATGCCTCAGGCAAAAATTCTGCATACTCTGACAATTTCTAAGGAAGTTTGCTATAATTTTTGAGTTTTTAGGTTCAGATTTTGGAAGATTTTCATGATTTTCACCATTAACCACAATTTTTTTTAATCGAATCATTGTAAACAAAAACAGAGTTGAAGCACTTTTTGTCAAATTTAAGGACAAAATCTTGGCCTTTTAATCACCTTTTGGCCGAAATTTTCAAATTTAATGCTAAATTTTTCAAAACCCATCTACTTGAAAGGAACTTAAGCTAATCTGTGTTCAATATTGATCTTTAATCACGACAGAATTGTTTCAAAAATTTGGCTGCTGGATCAGTTTGAAGAGAATTTTGAAACTTTTTAAGTTTCTGTGAGTCCAAATTTCGAGTCATTTTCGTTTTTATTACTGCCGGGTGGACCCAGTCAAGTTTATATAATTTAAGCATTAGCCCTATTAGTTGGTAAGCGATTCAAAAAAGATTTTAGGTGTTTAAAGGGCGGTCTATAGATAAGATTTTACCGAAATTTGCACCTCGTAGCCCATCGGAAAGTTGGCCAAAAAGTCCTTTTTTCGACAATATCACGATTTTCCAAAACGAATGGCACATGCAAAATGGCTTAACTGACTCAAAGATCATCCCTACTAGGATTTTTTTTAATTTTTCTCAATAACTTTCCAGAAAAAAATGTAAAACATTCCGTCTATTCCAGAATAAAATGAAGAAAAAAAATCCAGTGTTGTTAGGATTTTCTAATAATTTTGAAAATTATATCATCAGAGCGTTTTTGACAGACTTCTAAATGAGCTACGAAGTTCAAATTTCGTTAAAATGATCTACAAAGATCTCCCAATCAATTTTTATATTTTTCAAACCGCCCAACGAATAATAGGACTTATTTTTAAATTATTTTGTATAGTACAGTCTTATGTGCTCCACCCGTTATATTAGTTATGGAGTAATTCAAAAACTATTTTGTGAATCGATAGATAGCATCACAGATAACATTTTAGCAAAACTGGCGCCTCGTAGCTCATTGGTAAATTAGTTAAAAAACGCACAGCAATAATTTTACGAGGATCTTTGAGTCATTTTTAATTGTTTTATGTGTGTAGTTGATTGATTAAAATCGTAATATTGTCGAACTTATGCATTTTTATACCGATTTTCCGATGAGCTATAAAGTCCAAATTTTGTCGAAATATTTTCTGGGGATTTCCCTATAAATTCTCAACATATTTCTTAAATTGTCCATCAACTAATATGATTTGTCTTCAAAAAATATCGTGTGCTTCACTTAAGTGGTAATCTGAAGATCATTTTACCAAAATTTGAACCCCGTAGCTAATCGAAAAGGGAAAAATTCAATGTTAGGATAGTTTTTCAATTCATATTGAGCCGTTTTGTGTGTACAACTCGTTTTCGAAAATCAATAGCTTCAAAAATGATCAAATATCAGAAATGATCTTTTTTCACAAATGTTTTAACGAGCTACGAAGTTCAAATTACGCTTAAATGATCTACAAAGATCTTTATTTAAATTCGGAAAATATTTTTCAAATCACTCAATAAATAATAAGGCTTATCTTTAAATCATTTTGTGTACTAAAAACTTAAGTGGTCTACACGGTGTATTAGCAAATCAAAAACTATTTTAAAAATCTATAGGCGGCATTCCGGAGAACTTTTTAGCAAAATTTGGTCTCGTAGCTCATCGGCAAGTCAATCAAAAAACGCTTTTTTAGACAATGTTGCAATTTTCATCACTAAAACAACTTTAGGAAGGCATTTAGGTTATTCTTTGTCGGTTTAGGTGTATAGTCGATTGATGAAAATCATGACATTGGCCGAAAGAAGCGTTTTTTTACAGACTTTCCAATAAGCTACATGGTCAAAATTGTTGTTTGAAAGTCCCACCCGGTATACAAAAAATGTCATCCTCCTAAACATGCCTCAAATGTCTTAGCCGTTAAAATACTTACAATGAAATTATCTTTAAATGTCTTCAAATCGGTGAAGAATTCCTCTAATGTATATTTCTGTTTATCGAAAACATAATATTCAGCTAAATCTTGATATAATTGTTCCATTTTTTTGAACATATTCTGCATAACATCACACTGTTCACGGGCATCTTTTGCAAATTTCTCCATAATTTCATGGAATTTATCATCATCATTTTGTGGTATGCGATTATTTGTTAAATCCGTTTGTAAATTCTTTATATTATTATCCATTTGTTTTAAAGTTTTCTGAATAACATCCAATGATACACGACTAGCACTAAAAATCAACAATTAAGTCGTATTCTGGAACTATGTGTGTCTAGATTCGTTACCATGACAATCGTTACAATTAAATATATAATCGTATTCTAGAACTTTTCAACGATTGATTACCATAACAACGGTGATATCACTATTTACCATAGTTTTATTTACCAAATAACGTTGTTATGGTAACAAGACGCTAAAGCGTTAAAGAATACGATTTAAAATCGAAATTAAATTTCTTCGAAAACTGTAAAGTTTATACAATATCATTGTAACAACAGTACAAATTGACTAAATTAATACAAATAATGGAACTAAGGAAACTGTCAGTCGTATTCTGTAACTTGATTCGTTACCATGACAATGCTGGAAACCAACTGTATCTTTTGAATAACTTGTTTGATTATTGCCTCTGTTTAATGGCATTCTAAAGAGCCAAATTTAGTCAAAAAGATCTTCAGTATTATCATGGTAATGAATCGTCAAAAAGTTAAAGAATACAACTGTAACATTAGTATTCTCAAATTTTTTGGAGATACGTTACCATAACAATCCTGAACATAAACAGTCTATCTTAAATAACCCGTTTTATTCTTATCTCTTCTCAACTGTTAAGCGTGAAATAGAAATTCTGTACAAACTGTTGATTTCTTGTGTTTTCATAGTAAGGAATAATCAAAAAGTTACAGAATACAACTGTGATCTATTCAAGGATATTTTTACTATTGTAAAGGATCAAAGAGATTGTTGTCAAGGTAACGGATCTACAGAAAGTTAGAGAATATGACTGACACAATACCATTGAGATTCTCAAATTTTTTGATTATTGGTTACCATGACAACACTAGAGGCTGTTTTATTCATGTCTCTTCTTTTCAATTCTACATTTAACAAAATCGTAAAGAGTGAGATAAAAGTTTTGTCTGAAGAGATGGTTGATCTTCTGCGTTACCATGGTAACTAATCTCTATAGAGTTATAGAATATGCATGATGATAAAATACCTGATATTCTGTAAATTTTTGACGATTCGTTACCACGACAACGTTAAAGGCTGTTTTACTGTTGTCTCTTTTCAATTCTAGATTTAATAGAATTATAAAGAGTAAGTTAGAAATTCTGTTTAATTGTAAAAAGACTCTAAATCTCCAGTATTGTTATGATAACGAATCTATATAAAGATAGAGAATACAACTGACATAATTCCATTGACGGCTCGTTGGCATGACAACACTAGAAAATGTTTTATTGTTGTCTCTTTTCAATTCTACAGTTGATAGATAGACAACAGTTCTATTTAAAGAGACTATAGGTGTTCAGTATTGTCATGGTAACGAATCTCCATAAAGGTGGAGAATACAACTGACAGAATTCCATTGATATTCTGTAACTTTTTGACGATTCGTTACCATAACAACTGTTTTATTGTTATCTCTTTTCAATTCTAAATTAAATAGAATTGTAAGTTCTGCTACAAGAGACTATAGATTTCCAGTNTTAGCGTTGTCATGGTAACAAATCTCGAATAAAGTTAGAGAATACAACTATATAAAAATGGAAAAAAATAAACTTACCGATCAATATGTGGCATTTCATCATAAAAATTCAACAAATCTGGAAATTTACTCTCCGCCGTTTCCACAATATAATGCAATAAAGTCTGTTTATTTTGCATATCTTTAGTACCGGTTAATTTCGTTAAGAAACTCATTTCGAAACCGAAAGCTTGACCATTCCTACTACCCGTATTCATATAATTACCCAATAATAGAATTAATTCTAAAATACGTGCGAATTTTTTACTTTTCTTAACTTCATCACAAGCCGCCGTAGCTGCCACTATATCCGGTTTAATATCATTCACCATTTCATAATAATGATATTTGAATCCCATCGATTTCAAACGGGGTAATAAACGTTTAATTTCGGCAATTTTACAACAGAATTGTTCAGCATCGGTTAATTCTTGATATTGGTCTTTTAATTGTTGTAATTTATTTAATTGCTCAATTGGTGGTAGATATTGAATTAATTGTTCGATGATATTTTCGGTGAGAATTTCATTATCACATTTCAATATAAACCGTTTAATATCATCATATTTTAAATGTTTCAATGATCCGTTTAATAGAATGCTGATATTTTGGGCGGATTTCCCATCTAAAACTTTCAATTCTTTAATTTTCTTCAACGTATTCTGATTAGTTTGTGGATTATCATCGTTAGTATCGGCTTTTTTCGGTGGTTTCGATGAGAATTTCTTCGCTAAACCATCCAGAATATCCGGTGATGCTAATTCTTCTTCTTTCACTTTAACCCAGAAAGCTTTCTCTGACATTTTTTGCGGTATTATCGTCTTCCAATTGGCTTTCTTCAACGGCCCACTAACCTCCCATTTCTTCTTCGGTTTCAAACCATATGGCAGAACATCGGGTTGTTGGACCATACCCGGTAACGGTACGAATCGGGGTGGTTGCGGTACCACGCCCATACCCGGTGGAGGTGGCGGCGGTGGTGGTCCACTTCCGGGAATTGGCGGCGGCGGTGGCGGCGGCGCCATACCCGGGAATGGTGGTGGCGGTGGCGGTGGAGGTCCACCGCCGGGTATTGGCGGCGGCGGCGGTGGTGGGGGTGCGTTATTATTGAATGGAAGGGGCGGTGGTGGTGGAGCTCCGTTAGAATTGGGTAAAGGTGGCGGTGGTGGGGGTGGTGGTGCTCCGCTATTCGCTTTAGCCCCACTACGACCCTCTAACAAATCCAATTTAGCTTCAGCTTCCGCTTTGGCCGCTAGAGCATCCTCTAATTGTTTCTTTATTTCTTCCATTTTATTATTATCGTAATCGATATTGGGTTTATCTTTTAATTCATCTAATAACGGTTGTAGGTCTAGATCGAAATGTTTCTTACTAAAATCCGGATCTAAACCGGATTTGTGTAAAACAATCTGCGATACACATTCTTCAATGATTTTATAATAAGCTGGACGTATATTAATATCATCCCTTATAAACAATAAATGTTGTAATATACTTAAAAAATATGGTTCGGCTGCTGTTTCCAATGTTGTATTCTTTAATACTTCAAAACAATCATTAATATCATCCATATCTAAACGGACTTTATCGAAACGTTCGTGTAATTCATCTAAATCATTATCTTTTTGTGCATCAAAAATATCATATTGGGTCTTAACCAATGGGTTTGTTTCATTTTTTAATTCAATTATTGTATCATACAGACCATTTCGTACAATTTCATTGCGTAGATGTAAACGAAATTCGAAATCATCAGTCTGTGATAAAAGGGCGTTGATAAATTGGAAACACATACTCTAAAACACAAAATTAATTAATTAAATTTGTTGATTTAATTGTTGGAAAATACCACAAATTTGAAAATTTTCCGCCTAGACCATTTACCAAATTTCATCATAAATTTACACAAATTCACCAAATTAAATAAATTAATAAATTAAAGTATCACGAATAAAATTCTTCAAATACAACACAATTTCGTTAATTATTAATTCTTAAGAATTATTTCTATGTTTATAAATTCTCGAAAATTTGTTGTATTTTGTTAAAAAAATAATAATCTTATAAACTACCTCTTTCTCCTATATTTTCTTCAAATAATCATTAGAGATAACAAATATTGATAAAAATCAAGATTCAAAACAAACAGTACTACCAACATTTTTGAAATTTTACCAAAACATACAGGGTGTTTATTTGTATATACCAATATTGTATTTCATGTTATAGTTGGCTATGTCTGGTTACGTATAGTTGAGCTTTGTTCGGACATTCACAAAAATCGTCAAATTTGGTCAAACATGAACAAAACTACGACATAACCTGACCAAATCATGGCAAACTATTGAAATATCGATATACACCCTGTATTTATGAATGTGATAAATTTAGGAACATTTCCGTTTGTATCCAGAAATGATACTAATTGTAGCTCCATTAACAATATTTATGGAAAATATCAAAATTTAATGAAAATCAATACTACCAACAATACTAGATGATTAACTGTAGCTCTCTAGTTTACTAATTTATGAAAAATATTGCAATTTATACAGGGTGAGCCTAGTAGAATTATAAGAAGTTCTAATTGATGAAATTGTTTTTCCATCTGAACTACCCCTAGAGAATATTTGCGTTATTTTATCAACCCCCATTATATGGGGTAGTACACCCTATTTTAGATTCGATAGTAAAATTCAAAGTTATTTTCTAACATGATTGATGGTCTAATGATAGTTTTTCAAGAATTTTACATTTCCTGAAATTTTTTATTTTTCAGTTTATTTAAAAAAATTCATATTTCGAAAACTATTGCGTTTAAATAACTCAAATTTGGAATTCTTATAGGATAAATATTATATTTTCTAGTAAATTTTATATAACTGAATTATTTTTCAGTTTAGTTGAAATTATTTTTTCAGCCACTCTTCAAATCGAAATATTTTTATTGACTCGATTGGATGAAGGACAAAATTTTGTAACGAACTGAATAGAGCATTCTCGATTCTTATTTTTAACAATTTTTCAGTTATTAAAACTTTCAGTACCCTTTAGTTTTCTTGCTTGACTGAAAATTCCTAGTATCTAGTCGCCTATGCTTTAATTTTTCCGTTATAAATAAAAGCAAAGAAGGCTTAGCAAAATGACATTTGTTACCACAATTGAGGTTAGAACTGTTTATTTTTCATTGTTTTTCCTCACTAATTTCAGCAAATTTTATTCCAAAAAAGAGAATCTAATTAATTTTAATTTAATTATCAATTTTTTCTATTATTTCCCGTTGAAAGAAATCCACAATTAATTTTTGATGTTAATTGTGACAATTGAATTGACAGTTGTTTTGTTAAGCCTCCTATGTTTTAGTTTTTTTTCAGGGATAAAATTTGTTGAAAAAAATCCATATCTTTGCAAGTATTGCTACGAGAGAAGCAAAATTTGGAGTTCAGGCCAAATTTTATAGAATTGAATAAGTTTTCTAAAATAAATTCTTTCAGCCATATTTCAGAGAACAAAATCCTGCTTATTTTTAATTGAACTCTGTTTCTTTACCTGTCCCTGATAATTTTACAATTATTCAAAATTTTCAGTTTTTATGTCTGAAAATATCTAATAATCTGTGCTTAAATACTTCGCCTATAAAGAAATGCATAGAAGGCTCTGCAAAATGACAATAACTGTCATAATTGAGGTTAGAATTATATATTTTACATATTTTTTCAGTAATTTCAGCAAATTTTACATAATTGAATTAATTACAAATTTATTCTATTGATTTACGTTAAAAAATCCACAAGTGATTAATTATTTTGAAGTTAATAACAACTGAATTAACAGGTTTTTTTTTGTTTTAAAATTTTTTTCAGCAGTAGAAAATTAATGAAAACAGAATTTTTGATTACTGAAAAATCATTAGAGATGACTATAGAGGATACTGATACAATTCGACAGAATTTTTTTTGTCTAGCCACCAAAATAAAAACAAAAATATGATATTATGTTAAAAATAAATGAAATATTAGAGTTTAAAAATTGCCTGAAATTTCAACTAAACCCTGAAAGATAGCTGAATTCTATAAAATTGAAATTAAAGTAGATAATTTGGGGTTAGTTGAGTTCAAAATTTTCATTGTCTAAATGCTATAATTTTAAAAATATAAAATTTTTATCAAATTCTGTAAATTATGGAATTTTATGAAAAATGAAAAATCCTGAAAAACTATCAACGCTAGAACATAAGTCATATTATGAAATTACCCTTTAAATTCACCATAGAATCTAAATATACAACAAAAAACACAATGTTCCATTAAAAATAAAAAAGTGGGTTGCACTACCCCAAATTCTACTCTGAAACTTCTTATACTTTTAATATCCCCTATTTTTGACTCATCCTGTAGAATCAATTCAAATATGAGAATTTTTCTATTTCTAAAATTGATAGTAATTAAATTATAACCTTAAATTTTCTTTGTGGCTAATTGTAGCTCCCCCATTAAATCAAATCTAAACTACTTAAAAAAAAAAATTACCTGTAAATCGGCATTTTTCGACTTGGTTATACCATTAACAATCGGTAGAAATCTTGGTATATCATTAATTTCAGCTACTTTTGTTATTGCAACTAACATCTTATCAGTACCTAAACTTCTCGATTCATTATCTGATAAGAAACATAAAGCTGCTAATATCTACAATTATCGTTAATAATATTAATAATTATAATAATTAAAACAATAATAATAATAATAAACCTTTAATGCTTGTATCATTATATGTGGTTTTTCATAATCTAAGCATTTAGCAACAATTTCATGGCCTCTATCGTAATTATAAAACATTTTAATACCATCTGTATTATTCATAAATTTCTCCGTACATCGTAAACATTCATATTGGATCTTTATATCACGACTACAATAGAAAAATAATTTCAATTATTATTTTGTAATTATTTAATTAAAATAATTTAGTGATTTTATGTATTTTTAGTTGGTATCGAAATTAAATCATCACATAACCACAATAAGAGCCTTGTTGTCAATGACATAGAATTGGATACTTTTAGATTATTGGTTGTTTTGAAACTCGGCGCCTTTATTTAAAACCAATGATAATTTTTCAAATAAAATTCCGCCAATGAATAGGGTTATTTCCCATGAAAGAACGTTATTGGTTTCATATGAAGGCGCTAAATTTGAAACCTACCAATGATCTAAAATTACGTCACTTTTGTTATGGCCACCAACAATACCAACCACATACACATAAAGTTACTAAATTAGTAAAAGTTGCGATTTTTATTTAGTAATAATTAATAATAATAACAATAATAATAAACTTAACTGTTTTAAGCCGATTTCTAAGACCTTAAATATCCGTTGTAGACCATCTAAACCGAAATCACGTACCCAACTTAATGGATTATTAGTTAATGCAATACGTAATGATTCAATACAATTTAATAATTTCGTCATTGATAAATATTCAGTTTTTGTATATTGATCTAAATAGGCATGATATTCATGTGGTTTATCAAATTTATGTCCAGTATCTTGTATTGAACCTTTCAATTTCATTATTAACATTTCTTTTTTCTGTTCTAACGACATCAATGTTAACGGTTTCTTTTTATCATTATTTAAATTCATATCACTTAATAATTCTTCAAATTTTAAATCAATCTCATGCTGATTCATTGCACGTATTTTATCTTCTAATTGTTTCAATACATTATTATTATCGTTATTATCGTACATTATTTCGGTTGTAAAATCACTTTCCGAATTTGGACGTGATATTGTTTGTGATGCTGGACGATTTGTTGGTGTTTTCTTTGCACCGCCACCTTTAAACCATGACTCCAACTAAAAAAAAACAAAAAAAAACAACGAAAAATTATTATTTTTAAAAATTACATCAATAGTAACAGTAAATAACAATCAAGTAGGCGGTATTTTGGCTGTTTTTCTATCTATAGATGTACACGATTTCAACAGTCGGCTCTATCTTAATAACGTAATGTCTTAGATTAATTCATATTATATTAAATTGGATATTTTTTAATTAAACAATAACCAACTGGATCAATCTACGACTCTACATAATGAATGAGGTAAATTATCGTGATATTTCACATTGCAGTTGGCTGTCTTTAAATAATAGTCATAGTTCACTTTATAATTTACTAAATTTGACATTTGTTCAATTAAAACAACACAAGCTACGACAAGAAATGGCCAACTATTAGGTGAAATATTAATTTCATAAAAAATAATCACACAAATCTAGTAATTTTTGGTTAATTTACGTCATTTATAACAATAAATATCCCTTCAATTGTTCATCTTTCTTTTTTTACTCTAAAAGTTGTATGATTTTCATAGTTGGCAGTGGCTTGGTAACTGTCGTAGATTGTTTCATATTTTAGTAAATTCGACATTTTCCAATTTAAAAAAGTAATTGAGAAACAATCTACGACCTACGGTCAACTTCGAGATAAATTATCATGGTACTCTTGATAAAATGCAAATCATTTCATACAGTTGGCTATATTTTTCATAAATAAAGTCATGGCTTACTTTATATTTACTACATTTGACATTTGTTTGATTGAAAAATAATCGAATTAAGCTACGACATCACGTAACCAAATCATAGTTAACTTCCATAAACAAATTTAGTAACCTTTGTTAATTTAATTGTTTTAATTCAATTGTTTTACTGAGGTTTTTTCTATCTATGGGGTGTAAAACACGATTTCACTTCACAGTTGTGTCTTGGTCACGTAATGTCTTAGATTGCTTCATATTTTACTAAATTTGATATTTTTCAATTTAAACAAACAAATGAGAAACAATCTACGACACTACGGAACCAATGCATCGCCAACTAGAGGATAAGTGATTTTTGTATATCTGATATAGTTGGCTTTGCTTTTAATGAATAGAATCAAGCTACGACACCATATTATCAAGACATAGCCAATTGTGTTATACATATATAGTTTCTAGTAACCTTTGTTCATTCAATTGTTTACCCATTCTTTTTCTATTTATAGGATATAGGATACTAGTTCATTTCTCAGTTGGCTGTGGCTTGGTAGACGTATTGTCGTAGATTAGTTCACATAAATAAAACAATCACTATGTGACCAAAGCATGGCCATCTATGTGGTGAAATATTATTGTATACCTTGTCTTGGTCAAGTAGTGTCGTAGATTACTTTATATTTTAATCAATTTGACATTTTTCAAATAAACAACAATTAAGTGAAACAATCTACGACACGACGTGACCAAAGCATAGCCATCTATATGGAGAAATACCGTTCTATACCTTGTACAGGGTGTACAATACTGTCTTAATTACATAATGTCGTAGATTGCTTCACATTTCACTAAATATTTTCCAAATGAAACAATCTACGACACTGTAAGTAAAGTTTGCTAAAGTATAATTGTACACTTTGTCCAAGACATAAACACAGTTGGCTCTGCTTTTGATTACGTATTGTTGTAGCTTAGTTCGGACATTTGAAAAAATAAATATCAAATTTAGTGAAGTATGAACTAATCTACGACACGTACAATATAAAATAAATAAAGTTTTTACCTCAAAATAGTTTCTAATAAAATTAAAAAATCTCCTATGACAAGTATCACCCATATTTCTATTTTTCAAATAACACCAACAACTATACATTTATTTTCCAACAACAGTGATAACTGTTATCATTACACTTTATTGTTATAATTGTTATAAAATTAATTACCTGACAGGTTTTAAAAAATGATTAAATAACAAAAATTGTTAATATAAATTTAGTAGGCTTTGAATTTCCATTTATTCGTTTTTTTAAAGTTCTAATTAAACAAATGAAAGTTCAAAGATTATCATTTTTAAAAAATACAAGTAGGCAATGATATTTTTTTTAATAAAAATTACGTCATTTAAGAGACAATTGAATAAAAAAAAAACAATCACCACCACACCATTGATGACTCGATTACTATTAAATACGATTATTAGGTATTTAGATTTATAACTTTTCTTTTTTTAATTCGTAACGTTATTCAAATGTTTTTCCTTTTATGTATAAATACATACAGGGTGATTCACTATTATCAGTCTGATTAGAAAATTATAATTTTTAATTGATGGATATTTAAATTTTGTCTTTGAATTAAATTGGTAATTAATTCAATTAAATTTGTTTTTTTTTTTAATCTAATTGTAAAATGAAAAATCGAGTGTTCCATGATATTTTAATAGTTGGCCATGCATTTGGAAGATAGTTTTGTAGTTTTGTTCGGCTACTCGTATTTGAAAATTGCGTTAATAAATATGAAATTTAGTAAAATATGAATCAATCTACGACATTAAGTAATTTAACAATAGCCAATTGCAAGGTAAATTACTGTAATATATCTGACATAATTTCAAAAAGGATCGGTAAACAATTGAATGGACACTTATTGTTAGAAATGACGTAAATTAGCAAAGGTTTTTAGATTTGAATTATTTCTTTATACAACGAAAATTTGTAATAAACGTAAACAATATTGAAAATAATTCAGAAATTGGTCAAAATTAGTACACGGTGCAAAATAGTAGCTTGATTCGGTTGCTTATTTTTTAATTGAACAAAAATTGAATGTAATAAGCTGTGACTATTCATTTAGACACAGCCAACTGCGAGATGAAATATCGTTGTATCAAGTGTACTACGGTAATTTACCTCGAAGTTGGCTTTGATTACGTAAGCTCATAGATTGCTTGATGTTTTACTAAATTAGTACACTCCGTATAAAAAATTCTATGATAATTTACATCGCAATTGGCCATGCTTTAATTACGTAGAATCATGATATTTTTATTCAATTTGACATTGTTCAAGTATCTGATGCAAACTACGACACTAAATAATCAAAACACAGCCAACTTAGGTATAAAATAATTTACGTCATAGTTGGCTTTAATTACGTAGTGTCATAGCTTCCTTGATTTTGAATTAAATTTGACATTTGTTGATGAATTTTTCAAACATCTGAAGACAGTTACGACACTAATTGTAAATAATCAAAACACAGCCAACTTAGAGGCAAAATATCGAAGTACACTCTATTTAGAAAATTCAAATGTCGATTTAAAAACCAATTTCTCCAATAGTGAATCACCCTGTATATATTTGTACAGTAAACATTTTTCAATATAACGGAATTAAATACCATACGATAATTATTACAAGGCTGCCTTGATAACAGTTTTAATAATTATCATTATTATTTACTGTTGTTGTTGTTATTGATAGAAAGAAAATTGGAAAATTCTAATTTAAAAAAAAAAAACGATTTCCACTCAATTGACAATTGAGAATTTATAAAGACATGTTAGCCTTGAAAATTTTATCAGAAAAATCACCTTCAAACAAATGAATCATTTTACAGATAAAAACAACACAAATCTAGCAACATAGGGCGTTGTTTTTAATCGAAAAAAAAAAACCAAAATCCCTATGTTTTTGATTAAAACAAAACAATAANCCCTATGTTTTTGATTAAAACAAAACAATAACAGAATCGAAAACAATTGAATACATACATATGCATACATATTTTTAGAGGATTTTTTTCGTAATATCCAAACAATAAACAAAAGAAAAACATACACTACTACTACGATTACAACAATTAAAATGGCACGAAAGAATATTGGCACAAATATAAATACAACACACAACTATTTCGATACTAACACGATTTAAAAATAAAAATTTTTTCATAAAATCATGCCAATGATGTCATATTTCGACATTTTTATAACGAAAACACCATGATGATGATGATGATGACGATGACATCATTTTAAAATATACAACAATTAAACAGAAATAACATTATTGCTAATTTTGTATGCATTAGACAAAGACAAACAGATAATGGATTTGTTTGATCTTGGCACACTAGTATTTTGAATGAAACGATAAATCCTAAAAGAATCAAATCAACTATGGGATATTTAATTATAGAAATAAATCAAATAATCAAACAATTGAATTTAAACTTACACCGCCACCTGTTAAATAACGGCGAGTACGCCGTTTATATTTCGGATTGCGTACGAATGGCTCATCCATTTTTAATTAATTTAATTAATTTAAATTCAAATTAATTAAATTAAAACACAATTTGATTATACTAACAACACAGAAATAACCGAGAATTCTCTATAAAACAAAAAAATCGCCGATAAGATAACCAATGATAAGATAACTGATAAGGAGGTTTTTTTTTTGTTTTTTTGGTGGATTTGTTGGGGAGATTTTCAAGAATCAATCAACTTACAAAACTGCCCGATTTGGCTTTTTCATGTCGTGACATTTTTACGAGAAAATCGCCTCCATAAACGCACAAACCGAACGAAAAACTTAATTGAATTTGTCGGTTAATTAGATTTAAACCGGAAATTAGAACTTTTCCGGTTTAACACTTATCTTCTTACACGTTGCAAAAAAAATATAAAGTTACACTTGGAAAACAAAACGATAAAAAAAACAATTGATGTAAACAGAAGGCGAATCTTCAAGTTAACCTCACTTTCTAACAATAACTGTCAATTTCGTTAAATTTACAATTTTTCTAGTATTCCTTTAAGAAATCGAATAAATTAATTAAATTAATAATTATCTAATTTAATTAGAATTGATTTAATTTTAAATTAGTGGAAATTTCAAAAAATAAACACACTTGTTGAATTAATCTAAAAATAAACCGTTAAAATAATCGACCGGCAATATAGAAAACTGTAATTTGTATACTCAATATACCAATAATATCGCCCCTTTTCCAAACAAATTCCAGTATTTCCCAATAAATACTTCAATAATTCAATAAAAATTGATAAAATAAATCGATCTACTGATAAGAATTTACAAATTTTGAGGATTTTAACGAATTATAGGTAATAAATAATAGAGACGATTTGTTTGTAACGCTCCGTATGTATAACGGAATTTTACAATATACGGGGTGTGATTGAAACGTTATTTTGAGAAAATTTCCAAAAATCTATCAAATTTTCGATTTTATGCAATTTTAACGATAAATAAACATTAGAAAACGTAACGAAATCAATTATTAACGGTTACCATGGTAACGATTGATTCTATTGATAATATCAACAAAAGACGATCAATTTTTTTATTGTTGTGGCATTTGTTCATTACAATCAAACAGAGAAATGTTTAAATTATTGTTATTTTTATTAACTTTGAAATTTAATTATTGTAAATATTTAGAAGGTGAACTGCACACTAGTGACGTAATTATTTTAACATAACCTCAATTAACAATTTTAAATTATTTGTTTTAATTGTGTGTAGAATTGGGCGTTTTTAGCACGGTTCTGTTTCTTATCAGAAAATGGCCAATTTGAATATAATATTGAATTTAATGACGAACAGGGTGTACCAAATTTATTATTATATTACGATACAGAGGACCAATGGCCGGCTGTTTATAAAACAAATAAAAATTGTTGGGACAAAGAATCCGTCTTACATATTGAACAAAATCAAATTATCAATTTAACAACGAAAAATTTGTATTATCGTGAATTATCAGGTTGTATTATCATGCCCGATTTGATAATAGAACAACAACAACGAGAACAAAAGAAGACAACACCGCACCCTAGATACACATTAAACATACCTGTACTAAACAAAAGACGCAATTATACAAGAAAAACACCAATTAGTACTACAATAGAATCGAGTATTGGTTCCACTTTTAGTACTAGCACTAGTTTTAGTACCAGTAGTGATTCTGATTGGTCGATTGTTAGTGAGACGCCATTTTCGAACTTAACCTCAACATATCCGACAACAATACCAACAATAATTGAAACAACAAAAGTACCAATTAGTAAACGTGCAGTACCACCATCCAAATCACATTTTTATCGAAATAATGTTGGTAATCGTAGTATCATCTGTCATAATGCTAGACGTTTTCGGAGTTCACGGGAACGTTGGTGGTTTATTGCTGTCAGTAATTGTAATGGAACGAAAGTATATAACCTTAAAATTACAAAAAAAGTAACTTAAAATTACAAATTTTACAGGGAATTCATATAAAATTTAAATTGTTGATGACAAATGGGCGACCTGGTGATTACTGGCACGAACATTTTTCAGCTGATGAATTTTGTAAGTTTCTTAGCTATTTTGGATTAACTTCCATTAAAAAAAAAAAGATTGCAAAGTTATAGTTGTTCGCCTCATTTTGAAGATCATTGTTTCTCACTTATTTGAAATTAAAAGAGGCGAATAACTAGAAAATTCAAATTCTTATAACTTCGATTGACAGTTGATGGGTATAAAAATTGAGTAAAACTATTGAAAAGTCACAGTTATTCGCCTCCTTGTATAGATCATTGTTTTCACACTGTCATTTAAAGTTAATGAAAAGTTCGATAGACGAGTGATTAGAACTTTTAAATTAATAGTTATTCGCCTCTTTGTATAAATCCTTATTTTCACTCCTATGTGGAATTGATGAAATACTACAGGCATGAATGATTGGAACATTTAAATTCTTCGTTATCTCTATTGACATGAATGAGTAGAAAAATTCAATGAAAGGGTTGGAAAGTCACAATTATTCGCCTCCTAATATCAATCTTCTTTTTACACATAAACATTTGAATGCTCATATAATCTCGACTTATAGTTATTGAAAATGAGCAAAAGAATTGCAAGGACATAGTTATTCGGCTTCTTGTATGGATCACTGTTTTCACACATTTAGAATTGATGAAAAACTACAGAGGCGAATGACTAGAAAATTTATTTTTCTTAGATAATTTCGTTTAACAATTGATGGGTATAAAAATTGAGCAAAAAGATTGAAAAATCACAGTTATTCGCCTCCTAGTATATTATTGTTTACACATCTATGTAAACTTGATGAAAAACTATACATTCGCTTATCTAGAACATTCAAATTCTCACATCGTCTTGACTGACAGTTGATGAGTGTAAAAATTGAACAAAAAGTTTGAACAAATACAGGTATTCGCCTTCTTATTTTAAACAATATTTTCACTTGTATTTGAAATTGGTGAAAAATTAGAGAGGCGAATGACTTGAATATTTAATTTTTTATGCAAGCTGGATTGATTGTTGTACTGAGGAGAATTGAAAAGTCATTGTTATTCACCATTCTTGTACAAGTCATTGTTTTTATACTTATGTGAGCTTTACGAAAAACTCGAGAGGCAATTGACTAGAACATTTAAATCTTATATAATCTCAATCGAGAGTTGATGAACATAAGGATTGAACAATAAGATTAAGAAATCGTAGTTATTCGCCTTCTAGTACATTATTATTTACGCACCTATGCAAAATTGATAGGAAACTAGAGAGGCGAATGAATAGAACATAATATCGATTTGCATGTTTGTGTAGATCGTTGATTTTATACCTGCATGAAATTGATGAAGAACTATAGAGGCGAATGACAAGAAAATTTATTTTTTTATATAATTTGTTTTGACAATTCATGGCTAAAAAAAACTAAACAAAAAGATTGAAAAATCACAGTTATTCGCCTTCTAGTATATTGTTATATACACACCTATGCGAAATTGATAGGAAACTAGAGAGGCGAATGAATAGAACATAATATATCGATTTGTAACTTTGTGTAGATCATTGCTCTTACACCTGCGGGAAATTGCTGAAGAACTAAAGAGGCGAATGACTAGAAAATCTAATTTTCTCAAAAATTTTGTTTGACAGTTAATAGGTATAAAAATTGAGCAAAAAGATTGGAAAATCACAGTTTTTCGTTTCCTAGTATTGCTCACACACCTATGTAAAATTGATTGAAAATTAGAGAGGCGAATGAATAGAACATAATATCGATTTGCATCTTTGTGTAGATTGTTGTTTTGATGAAGAACTAGAGAGGCGAATGACTAGAAAATTTAATTTTCTAGATATTAAACAGTATAAATATTGAACAAAATGATTGAAAAGTCCTAATTATTCGCCTTCTTGTATAGATTTTTATTTTATAATGTTCTTCTTTTATTTTTTAGATATTCTTCCTGTATTAATGGCATTCTCAATAGCTTATCTTCTATTATTATTAGCAATAATAATGTGTTCAATTGAATTAAAATCACGTCAACTACTACATACAACATATAAAATTTTTGTTTTTTCCGTACTATTTCAATTGTTTGGTATAATATTTGAAACTGCCGCCTATTTAAAATACGCCATTAATGGTTATGGTGGTAATGGTGTACGTCGTTTAGGTTTCTTATCAATGGGCACATCAGAAACATTATTTTTATTATTGTTGGTATTATTGGCGAAAGGTTATACGATAACACGTGGCCGTTTACCATTGGCTGCTAGTATCAAAATTACAGTTTTCATGTGTTTATATGTTGTGACGTATGTTTCAATTGTTATCTATGAAGCAAATGTAAGAATCGAATTTCGACCAAAAATTTAAGCTTCGAATCGAAAACGTAGGTCGTTACTTATTGTTAGTTGAGTCAAGTTAAACTCTACGTTCTCGATCCACGGCTTACTTGATCATTGATATACGGATTTAGTTAACTATGCAATTTTACCTGACAGTTGGCTATGCGTTTGGGACATGCGTGTCGTAGCTTTATTCGAATATGTGGCAAGTGCGAATTTTTCCCGTATTGGCGCTTATAACGGACACACTAAAAGAAATGACTTTTCTCTAATTTGTTTAATCGCCATCTTGTTTCTTGTCAAGTCTTACCAACTGTTGGTGGAAAATCTGTTACCAACTGTACAAATATTTCAAAATTTGTGTTGGTAGATAGCGCTAGTGAGATTTTTAAGAAATAAACAACTGGCCTTGAACAAATGTCAAATTTATTAAAATATAAAGCAATCTATGATAAAACACTAAAACATAGCCGACTATGAGGTGAATTATTATGGTAATTCCGCTATACGGGGTGTTTCTAAAATTTAAGGCTACGCGTTCACTAGCGTTTTTTTTTTAAGGTTTTCGATCCTGGTGAAGTCCTGTACGTTTATGAAAGCCCAGCCGGTTATGGTTTAATAATTTTACGTATAGTAGCCTGGTGTAGGTTTATTTATTCAACTGTTTTTACATTAAAACACTATCCGGAAAAGGCGAATTTCTACTATCCTTTCAATGTATTTGGTACTTTATGGTTCATAGCTGGTCCTATATTTATATTGACAGCTAATACATACATCGATAAATGGGTACGTGAATCGGTGGTATGCGCTGTATTACAATTTATAACCTTTAGTGGACATTTAATGTTTCTCGTTAGTATTAAAATTGAAATAGAATAGTAGAAGTCCGCCATTTATAACCTAATTTCTAGATTTTAACAATGCCATCTGTTGCCAACAAGAATTTCCCATATCACGTACGTACAACACAAATCGGTATAATGGAAATAGATGGCGCTGGTTGTAATAGTGGTAATATTGAACAATTCGGCCATCATATTTACGAACCGTCAGGTAATTTAAGAGAACAAACAATTATTGTACCATTGACACGTAGAACTGAAGAGATATTTGAAGGAATGTACAGCCAACAACAACAACAACGTAATCAACAACACGAACAGCCACAACAACCCGATTTAACAATGGAGAACGTTCTAAATTGGTCGTTAGCTAGAAATTTGACCGTATTCGAGCCACCGTTGAATTTCCGACAACGAATCAACAGTTTCGGTATAATTGACAACCATCTTGTCGATAATTATAACCTAAAATTTGCGAATTGTAGCATCAACGCCATCTAGAAATGGCGGCGGTGGTCCAAACAGTTTATCGTCATCATTTAATAATCAAAACTACAATAGTGACGGTAGAAATGGTACAATTGATGATTATGTACGCGATGTACCACTGGAATTATTTACAGTAAGCCGGATGATTGTTGCTAATAAAGATAATAAGAATGAAGAGAATAAAGAGAGTTAATTGACTTTATTGAGTATTTTGCACAAATTTTTATACGTAATTATTGTAATTTGATGATATTATTGAGAATTGTTTAACTTTAAAACAAATAAAGCTATAATTAGCAAGTTTAATTTCAAACACACCTTGTATATTCCTTTGTTGGCATTCTAGTAAACCGCATTAAAAAATTAAAAGAAAAAGGAAAATATTTCGAAAATTTTCACTTTTTTTAGAATATTATCTCAATTTTTGTACTTTCTAAATAAATTCATCTAATTATTATTAACTTTAAATTAAAGAGAGCTACAACTAACGAGACATAATTTTGTATACACCTCGTATATTTCAGCTATTGACATTTCTCAGCAACGTTGCCAATACACGTATCAGCGTCCACAATTCTCGCACATCAAAAAATTATCGACTCTAGCTACAATACGACACAACTTTAAATCAATTAAAATCAAATTTTTTACAATTTATTTGCAATTTTGTAATTATTTAGAGTTTAATAATAATTATAATTTGGCTCAGAGTATTGTAACAACTGGCAACATTGTGTTTCAATATGAGAATCGGCCACAAGGTAGCGCTAGTGTTGTGAATTATTGATAGTGAAATTGAATTTTTAATCAATTTTTTCCAATTAATTCCAAATTTATTAACTATTAATCATTAACAAAACATAAAATTATTAGAATTATCATTTGTGATAATAACGGTGATAGGTAAGTTTCGTTTATCAAAAATTTGAGGTTATGTTGTTTGTTCCGTATTAATGAGTTTGTTCCATCCAGACAGTCCGTCAACAATGGTCGAATTGAGGAATTTCTTTACGGATTTTTACGGTTTACAACGTCTAAAACCGGAAACTCTAACAACACCGACAAATGACGAATTCTTCCGGAAATTCCAGTAATCCAACAAAATCTTGTTTATCACTTAATTGAAAACGATTATTTCAGGTGCCAATTGGAGCGTTTGATTGGCTATTTCAAAGAACAAAACAATCTAAAATGTGTGATATTAGTCGAACAAATCAAACATTGGTTGAAGCCTTTTGTTAAAGATTTAATCAAAGACAATTTCGTTAATGAAGTTGTAGTGATGTGTGTATGGCAAGCTTTAAAAGACTACCATAATGGTGCAATCAGAGACAGACGTGGCATTTTAAAGAAACTACCGTTGAAAGTTTACGATAATGTTAAAAATGTAATTAAGCCAAATTAACAATTTAATCAATTAATGAGGTTAAATTTTAGAATTTGGATTACATTGTTGCCAATATTCCGTCGAATTTCTTCAAAACTACCGACAATTGTGAAGATAAAACTAGATCGATTATATTGCCGAATAAATCGGATGTTGATTTGATTTTTTGGATACCGATGACTGAGGACGATCCGAAAATCGACGACAATCCCAACGAGATGAATTTTATTCTACCAAAAACGAACGAATTGAAAAAATCGGATGGCCGATACGATATTTATAGGCGTTATCACGATTATCAGGCGAAATTCACCGAATTTCCTTATCAGGAATTTCGGGAAATCGTCGACAATGGAGTTAAATCGAATAAAACTAACGATGAATTATTCAACGATTTTCTCGATGTTTTCGGTTGTGAATTATTCGAATTTGTCGATGAAATCATCAAGAATCGTACGAAAACATTCATTTGGACTAATGATGGTGATAAGAATGATAATGATGGTCGGAAATTGGTGACGAATCGTAATTATAAGCCGATTGTTGCCAATCAGATGATTGTACAGAGCGAAGAGGAGCGGAATTTGGCGAAAGTTTTGAGGAAAATTGAGAAGAAACAGAAATCTGGCAACATCGAAGGAACTGTAGATAATTCGAATTATCAGTCGATTTTTAAGCGTGGTTTTGTCGGTGAAAATTCCAATGATTTTCCGCATGTTCATGACCAATTGAGGAATGCATCAGTTACGAGTTTGTTGCAATTTTTCTTTAATTTTCCTCAATAATTAATGGTAAATTTTAGCGAAATTTAATGGTGTTAATATTAAACATCCGGAAAATACGGTTAAGACAGAAACTAAGGATTTTATTGAATTTACGATACCCGGTGGGAAATGTTCGAATAGTGATCGTATCGATTTGATTAAAATTAACGATTTAGATTCAATTGGACAGTTGGTTTTTAAAGATATAAAAGAATTCAATCGTATCCAATCGGAAGTCTTCCCGATTGCCTATCATACCAATGAAAATATGTTGATTTGTGCCCCTACAGGTGGCGGTAAAACAAATATAGCCCTATTGACGATTGTACATCAAATTAAACAACATATGGATGGTGGTTTTATACGTAAAGACGACTTTAAAGTAGTTAATTTATTTGTTAATTTGAATTATTATTGATTTTGTATTGTTTTTAGATTGTTTATGTTTGTCCAATGAAGGCTTTAGCAACTGAAATGGTCATGAATTTTACGAAAAAACTCGGACCGATTGGTATAAATGTTAAAGAAGTGACTGGTGATATGCAATTGACGAAAAAAGAAATTGCTGAAACACAATTGTTGGTGACAACACCGGAAAAATGGGATGTTATAACACGAAAGGGTGCAGGTAAGCAATTCGTTGAACGTAACTCTTTGATTGATTCGTAATCTAAAATTTTGACCATACACACAGTGGTGTAGTTGTATTTTTGGGTTTTTAAGGGTCGCGCTCGAAGCAAGCTAGCCTGTCCTCAATTACATTGAAATCCCATACGAAAAGCATTTTTCTGGTCGATTGAAGATGACAAAAGAGATCGAAGTGGGAAACATATCATTCGATTCGAAATTTAAGCCTCTATCGACACTAGTAGATAAAATTTGGAAAGTTTGATTGGTTTTTTCGAAAATTGCGAAAAACAGCGTGTTTCGGACAAAAAAAAGGGGTGTTATATTTTCCTTCGTACCTCTTTTAACAATCAATAAAATGAAACAAATTTTACATAGATAGAAAATATAAAGTTGAGGCTAGTGTCACTAGTAATTGCTTTTCCAATTTTCTTTTCCGTTTTTTAGAAAATAGTCTGAATTTTTCGGAATGGCACCACCACTTCACATCATCTGGTGTGTTACTTAGAAAGTACTGTTTCGAAAAACTTCGTTCATTTAGGAGCTGTTTTTTGAAAAATGGAAAAGGAAATTAAAACGAGTAATTTCTCTAGCCTTAACTTCCCTTGATCTACCTATTTGTTTCATTTCTTTTTATGAATTCTATGTAGGACGAGTAATATGTCGGATTATTAATACACTTTTTTGGGTGGGAAATGCGGTTTTTCGAGATTATCAGCAAATTCCATCGGATTTTCCAAATTTCTTAGACTCATAACTGTACAGATTTGTATTCTGAATCTAATGAGGTAACTATCATCTCGATATCTTTTATCATTTTCGAGATATAAGTCAAAGTATTTCTTATGAGAATTTGTATGTTTTCCTTTACTTCAAGCTACAGTCTTAAGGGGAAGGAGTAGATCTCATCGTTCTGACCGGCGAAAATGTGAAGCGATTTCTCGCTCGTCTTTAANATAAGGATATAAATTTTACCATCCCTAAATTCTAAAGTTGGCAACATAAAACAGTTGTACTTCCTGTATAACAAAAATTAAACATTCAATACGCTCTGTATAGTAATATTGATTAAAGTTCAACCGTGGCGCCATCTATTAGACACCACAACAACATGACTCACTTGTTTTTCCTTATTATTTTATTTTCGTCAATGTCTCTATGGAATATTCTGGACTAAAATGAATCAATACACGGAATAGAATCATGATTTTATCTATATCATTATTATAATTATCATAATTTTTATTTAATTATTATGAATTTTTTAAATTAAATTGTCGGCCATTTTATCAAACCACAGCTAACTAGAGAGAATTAGGAATCGAAATCGGCCATGATAAAAAAATGGCCGAATTTCCATTGAAAAAATAAATGGCTGCCACTGTTGTCATAACAAAATCTACCAACTGATTTTTTAACGAAAAAACCGGTGTAATTAATTCGAAAAAAGTAAGTAATTAATCAACAAAATTAATAACGGATTTATTTCATAAAAAAAAAATTGATAAAAAACTCACCATCACTAGTACCGGATGCCCACATTGTTACAGAAAATTCACCTTCCATTGTTTTGATCTGTACTTGTTTTTGTTCCCATTTCCTCGGCTTCGTCTCCACATGCATATCACTTAATAACATTTCATTATCACGTCTAGCTAAGATACCACGATTCTTTATTGTTTTACTATTACTATTACTATTATTATTACTATTATTGTTATTATTACTACCACTACTACTATTCGAATTACTATTATGATGGTGGTGATTGTTGTTATGATTATGGTGATGATGGTGGTGGTGATGGTGGTTTGTGTGATTGTTGTTGTTATTGCGTTTCTTCGATGGTCCTGGTGATGTTGTTTGTGTTGTTGTTGATTCAACATAAAGATCGGATGCATCAGGTACCGGTACATCGTAAATATTCAATGGATCACCAGAATCATCGATGATCTCCTCTTGTGCCTCCAATATAATATCGCGTCCTTCTAACGGTTGCATAGCAATCATCGGTTCACCGCCGCATTCAACAATCGTTTCAACTGTATCGGAAATATCAACTGGTATCGATTCAATTTCAACACACTCCTGTATATCCGGCTGTATTTCAACTTCACACATGATATTTTGATGGTCCGCCATTATTCTTTAATCAAACAACAATAATTGTTTTTGTTTTGTTTTTTTAATGGTTGTTTACACAAAATGGTGGACACAATTGTAAAAATGGCTGCTCTATTTTGAATTTTTAGCCGATTTCAAAAATAGAAAATTACCCGCACTCTATTGTACACACCATTACAAATACAATAATGGCCGCCGTTGCAACAACCAGAATGGCGTCGATACCCAAATCAAACCATAACAACACCACTACGACACGTATATCTCACTTTAATCCCCATCTATTAGACAGAGATAGACTACAATAATTAATCGTAGTATCGGTGAGAAAATCCGATAATAGCGCCATCTACAATTGGGGCATTTAGGGGAATTTCACCAGTTGATATTGGCGACAAATACAAAATTTCAATTCGATTTTTATTCAATTACACCGATAAAACAAAATCGACTAGTTTAATGGTGATGGCCCAATGTTAACAACAATGGCGTTAAACAACCCAAAACTAAACAAATCAATTCAACGGTTTTCAACGCCCCTTTTTGGGTTGTCGTTCCAGTTTCAATTGTCGGCAATTTCGAATAATTATGCGAATGTTGTTGTGTCAATTCGGCTAAAACATGTACGGTGGCAACGTAGAGAAACGTACCGGCTGAGAATAACATCGCAATACCGGTAGCATTCATTGTATTTAACGTCTCTTTTTGTTCTTTACCGATACCAAAATAGGTTAATATCGTTAGAATTGGAGCGGCTAATGAGAATATAAATAAATGTTTGCGGATACGTTGACGGTCGATACATTCGTGTAATAGAAATGTGACCAAACCGAATGCTGCTGGTGCTTTATGGAGCATTATTGCTAAAAAGACGATAATTTCAACGTCGGCATGATTGGTTGTGGCGGCGGCGCCTAAAGCGACCCCATCGGCGGCCGCATGGACGACTAAACCGATTGTTGCGGTTATGTTGCGTTCGGATGGTTTCAAATTCTCGTTACGACTCTGCGAAATCTGCAAAAAAAAAGCGATTACACCACCAAATCTTGATTGTACAAGCTATAGTCGAGTAGGCTATGATTTGTTTACAATTGTTTCAAAAATCTGTCGGTAATGCAGATCACTATCGGCGTTACCGACCGAATTCTACATAAATTTAGAAATTTCCACAATTTCCGAGATTTATTTGTAATGCTTGAAAATTCTAATAATTGTCCATTTTTCTGGTAGTTTCGATAGTAATCTGCATTATCGACAACCGGTTGAAACAACAAATAGACTTACGTTCCCAAAAATCACAGCCTACTGCGAGAATTACCCAATACTTTACCAATAATACCCGATCTGCAGTAAGCTGTGACTTGTTTCAATTGTATATCGGTAATGCAGATTACTTTCAATTACCGACGGAATTTTATTCAATTTCCACCTAAAATTTAATTTTTCTAAATTTATTTGATATTTAAGATTAAAATTAGATCACTAGTAATCTGAATTATCAACAATCGAAATAAGAAACGACCTACGTTCTCAAAATCACAGCCTACTAGTCGATTTAATATCATTACCTGATCGACCATCAGCATGAAAATGAAGCCCAAAACTAGACTGATACCAATCACTGATAACGGATCGTTATCAGTATGCGAATTTTGTGTATTATTATTGTTGTTATTGTTATTATCATGTTGGTGATTACTGTTTGGATTAAGTAAAGACCGGACGCCTTCCGGTATGATAACAGCCAATGCTGTGCCGACTAAGAGACCAGCCCCGAAAACGGTGATTCGTTTCAGTTTTTCCTGAAAAAAAAGAAGCAAAATCGTCTTAGATATTTTATGAGGGAAATTAGGAAAAAATACTTCTGAAAAACTGAAGAATAGCGGTATCGATCCGGCTAAAAACGAGCCAATCAACATGAACAAAACTAGCGATATTAACACGAATACTTCTTCCATATTTTAAGATTTACTGTTGGTTGAAATCTATTATTTATAAAAAAAGACTACCTTTCTATTAAAATAAACATTAAAATTGATGATTTTGTTAAATTCGTTTTAAATGCATACGTATCACAGATTATAATATAAACAATAATTTCATATTTTTTACTAATTATTTATTTTAAAATTAATAATAAATAATAAGAATTTTAAATAAACTTTCTGTTTACGTCAACAAGACAGTGGTTTATAACCTAGAAACTACGATGTGGCTACGGTGACATCAAATTACAGTTCAACAACACTAGATGGCGCTGTTTTTAGAATTTGATACTAATTTTAATAACCCAATTTCTCTGTTGATTATAGAAAATGGCAAAAATAGTGCAGAATTATATTTAAAAATACATAATCAATTCTTATAATTGAATTTATTATTTGTAACCATAATTTCATGGATGTGGTTACAGTAACGTGTTGAATTTCGATGAAATTACACAAGAGGGTGCTGTTTGTACTAATATCAATAGAATATAGTCGGTCTAGTTTAGCTTGACAATTTTTGTTTTCAATGTTTGTTTGTTTTTTTAATTTTTGAATCGTTGTGATTTTTCTGTAAGAATTGTTTGATTTGAGTCTCTATTCGTAAACTGGAACTGGTGATTTAAATTTTGCGCGCTCAAATGCTAGCTCCCCATTGGCTATTTTACAGGCAAGTTTACACAACTCAAATATGTTTTGATAGTACGATAGTACTCTAATATGGATTACTTGTTAATTATAATTCTTATCAAGGGCTAAATATATTTGATAGAAAGTAAAAATGAGCCCTAAATATTGAAATTTATCGGCAATTGTTTTTAGTGACTTTTTCTGTGTAAATCCGGCTTTAGTCATTACTCCTATCGTGCTGTGAATATTATATGGTGAAACCGCGCGCATGATTTTCCATCTCTCTCGCTCAATTTGACGTCATCTTGATCATGTGAACATAACCTATAGAAGACTGTTTGTATGGTTTTTTTAAAATAAAATAATAATCTTTCAAAAATTTGACCATTATTTTACCACATAATTACCAAATTACCACAACAATTAAGTATTATTAGTACTATTAATTTTTATAAGTAAAAACAGTGCCAGAAAATCAAGTTCCATTTTCCGCGATAATTCTGGCGATTTCCAAAATATCACAAAAAGGGCTTCGCATTTTCTCAATTTTCCGGAAAACTAACCGTGGAATCGGAAAATTTCTTGAATGGTTGAAAAGAACTTTTTATTTGCTATCTAACAGTACAAGAATTTTTGCAAAATAATCAAAATTGGCGAAGTTATAAGANATCTGAGGTCAATTGGTGTCAGTGAATGGTCATTTTTCCGCATTCGAATCAAATTCCTGATTTGGTACTCGCCAAATTTATTCGACCGTTGAATTACTGAAAATCGGAGGTCAGTAAGCTTCCTCAAAGTTATACTTTTCATGTTCTAATAAGATTCTTGACCTAGTGTTCCGCAATTTCATCCGGCCTCTAGTTCTGCTGAGAATCTGAAATCAATAAGCGTCTTCAAGGCGTAAATTTTGATATTCCAAACAAATTTCTGGATGAGTACTTGGAAAAATTTATCCGAACTTTGAACTGATTCAAAATCCGTGGGGAATACGCTTTTACAAAATGCAATTTTTGATATTCCAGTCAAATTTCTGGTTTAATATTTGGCAAAATTCATTCAACATCTGAGCCTGCGGAAAGTCTTAGGTCAGTAAGCGTCTTTAAAATGCCATTGTTTATATTCGAATGAAATCCACGACCTAGTTCTCGACAAAATCTGAGGTCAGGCATTTTTTAGATGTTATTTCTCCTATTCTAATCAAATTTATGGTTTGGAACTCGACAGAATCTATCAGACTTTTGATTTTACTGAAAATCTGAGGACAATAGGTGCCTCAAGTTACTTTTTTCGATATTCGAATCAATCTTTAAGGTGTTATTTTTCATTTCCAGTCAGATTCCTGATTTGGTACTCGACAAAATCTGTCCAATCGCTAAACCTGAGGATGTTTGAGGTTAAAAGGCATCTTTAAAGTGCTATATTTCATATTAAAATTAAATTTACGACTTGAGACCTTAGTTTATAAGCCTACTGAAAATCTGAGACTAATAGGCGTCTTCAAAGTGCTATTTGGGTTATTTGAATCAAATTGCAGGCCCGGTACTTAGCAAAATTTATCCGACCTCTGAAGCTGCTGAAAATCTGAAATCAGTTGACGTCTTTGAAATGCTGCTTTTTACTTTTTTTTTGTTTAGGAACTTGACAAAAATCTATTCGACCTCTGAGCCAGTTAAAATCTGAAATCAAATTGCTACTTTTGGTATTCGAACCAAATTTTTTTGGCTTGTTACTGGTTAAAATCTTAACTTCTAAAATGATTAAATAACAGGTCAATAGATATTATTAGGTTGATATTTTTGATATTTGCATCAAACTTGTGACTTGATATTTATCTGACCTTTGAATCGGTTGAAATTTTATCTCAATAAACGTCTTTAAAATGCAAGTTTTCGTATTCCAATCAGATTTCTGACTTAGTCTTCGACAAAATTCAGCATATTTCTAAACTTTGTGAAAATTTGAGGTCAGCAGGATCTTTCAAAGTGCAACTTCTGGTATTGCAGTCAAATTTCTGACTTGATACTGGCTAAATTTGAGGTCGACAGGGCTCTTCAAAGTGTTTTTCATTGCTTGAATCAAATTTTTGTCTTGGCACTCGTCAAAATCCATCCAACATCTGCATTCAGAAGGTTTTTCAGCTTTCGAACTTATTAAAAATCCGAGATCAATAGACTTTTAAAGTGCTAATTCTGATATTCGAGTTAAATTTCTGACTTGGCAAGCGGCAAATTTGAGGTCAATAGGCGCCTTTAAAGTCCAACTTTTTGTATGTAAATCAAATCTACGACTCGATATTTGGCAAAATCTATTCAACCTTTGGTACCCCAATTGTTTTCGCTTTACTATCCTCCTTAAAAGTTCCAAACATCGCAACTTAATTTATCCGAGGTCGAAAATTAAGCTCCTCTTCTCAGACGCAAATCAATGACTCAGCAATAAGTGATCGATGTAAATCAATTACGACTAAATATAAGACGGAAAAAAGAAACAATGCATGCATATATTTCAACTGTGGGTTCATGTTTCTCATTTTATGTTTGACCCAAGAATTGTAGTACAGGAAAAGGAAAAAAAATTACTATTATCATTATTATTATTTCAGGCAAATTGTTATTGTATTCAAAATTACTCGTCAATTTGCACCAAAAGACGAAAAAAATTAATTCAAAAAAAGAATACCACAACCCCCACCATTCTTCAACATTTTTTATATAAAAGCAGTAGAATTCGATTAGAAGCAAAACATTTTTTTCGTTTCCTCTAACGGTTGTTGGGTGTGATTGTGTCCTCTCTTATTTTTAACGAATATTTTTCGTAATTAAGTACAAATTAGGTTGTGGGGGTTGTTTTATTTCTTAAGTTAATCATTGGTGGTTGTTTTTCCTCCCTTAATTCATATCGTTAGGCTATTTTTTCTCTAATTTATTAATTTTTACAAAAATGACATCTCAAGAAAATGAAGACCTTCTCTATACTGAGGCCGAATTGGAAGCCGGCCGGTATCTGGCAAATCCACCAGAGGGTGAAGAACTCGTCATTACAGGTAAGCAAAAAACCAGAAGGCCCTTAGTTTGATCTTCTTCAAGGGGGCCATAAGTTACCCTTTAAATTTCTTATGCATCTTCTTCAATCCAGTGAGTAAACAATATCAATTTTTGATAACAAATATCTTGCTTGCTTCTATAAATATTGCAAAAAGTTAGTTAAATTCAGAAAGAGCATTTCAAAGTCCATGCCAAGATATCTTTTGTTTCGGAAAATTCTGATTAAACTCCGAGTTACAGTGGAAAATATTGCAGCAGGTTTTTTTCCGATCCTGTTTACAATTTTTTGATATTTTCTCTCATAACTTACAATACTCAAAATTCTTTATTTTTCAATAATTTTTACAAAACAATATAGAAAATGAAAAGCGTTTCTCAAATCTTCAAGAAATTTTCTCGATAAACCAGGTAATTTTCCGGAAAAGCCTATATTACATTTCTTTTCAATTCTATGCCTGAAGAGTTTCAATATTTAATATTCAATTTTTTGCATGTTTGATAATCCATTGTGATGATTAAACCCTATTAGAAATAACGTTTCAAAAAGCGTACATTAAAATTTTTTGCTTCGAAAAATTTTGGTCGACTTTTGAATTATAGGGCAAATTCTAGAAGCAAGTGTTTTTTCTATATTCTCACACATTTTTGCCTACATTTTGGGCAATACTATTAATTTGTTCTAAACCGTTATACTGAAGACGTAATACAGGCCCTTAAGGCTCTTCCGGAGCTAAAATGGTCCAGTGCGACCCTTTTATTGACCCAATTTTACAATTTAACCAAACAAATGTAATAATTTTTCTTCGCCGGAGCTAAAGTAGTCCAGTTTAGCCCTTGTAGCAATCTAATTTTGTAAACAAACAAATGCAAAAGTTTTGCGTTTTTGACTCGCTTTAGGTCTGGCTGGTGTCTTCCCCGATTCCAAAGATGTCTACCATTTCCGCGATAATCTCTTCAATAAAATCGATATGGTCTCCGGTGATGACCGTCGATGGTCCTTGCACCATCCTGAAATACCGAAACGTGGTGGTAAAATATTGGAAATACAAAAATTCGATGCCGGTTTCTTTGGCATCCATTACAGACAAGCTCATGCCATGGATCCAGTCGTTCGGCTCTTTTTAGAACGTGCCGTTGAAGCTGTAATGGATGCTGGTGTCAATCCAGTTGAATTAGAAGGTAGCAATACTGGTGTATTTGTTGGTGCTTGTTTCTCCGAATCGGATAAAACATGGTTTTTGGAAAAGATCTATTCGCAATATTTTGCTATAACTGGTCTAGAACGTTCAATGATACCGAATCGATTGAGTTATTATTTGAAATTGAAAGGACCATCGCATACTGTCGACACAGCTTGTAGTAGCTCCTTGTATGCTTTAGAGCATGCTTATCAAGCCTTAAGAAATGGTGTTTGTGACCAAGCTATAGTCGGCGGTACAAATCTATGCCTCCATCCTTTTGTATCGCTCCAATTTGCACGGTAACTATCCAAAATACACTTCTAAAATAATTCCCCCTAAATTACCAAAAAATTACAGTTTGGGCGTCTTGAGTAAAGATGGTGCCTGTAAAGTTTTCGATGCTAATAGTGATGGTTATGCACGATCGGAAGCTGTGGCAGCT
The DNA here is from genome assembly GCA_013841185.1 of Hycleus phaleratus. Classification (NCBI taxonomy): domain Eukaryota; kingdom Metazoa; phylum Arthropoda; class Insecta; order Coleoptera; family Meloidae; genus Hycleus; species Hycleus phaleratus. Next base: position 84,331 of record JACDRP010000229.1, read on the forward strand.
ATATTTTTACAAAAATCGAAAGATGCTCGTCGTATTTATGCTCGTATTATTCATGCCAAAACAAATTGTGATGGTTATAAAGAACAAGGCATTACATTCCCATCGAGTGCTGCCCAAAAAAAGCTTCTACGGGAATTCTACATGGAATGCGGCGTCAATCCGACCACTCTAAGCTTTTTGGAGGCTCACGGTACCGGTAAGTAGTTTTGCCAAAAGTTTTGCCCTTAGTTGGTAGTCATTTTTACTGTAGTTACCTGATTAGGCGATTTGGCAAAAATTTTGCCCGTCATTTGGTTGTCTTTTTGAGCGCAATTTGCCATTTATTTAGCAATTATTTCGACTGTAATCTCCAGTTAGGATTTTCCTTAAAATTTTTATTCTTTATTTGATACTTATGTTGACTATAGATTTCTAATTAGACTCTTTATTACAATTTTGGCTTTCATTTTATTTGCAACTTCCTAATTAGGCCATTATCAACAATTATGCCCTAAATTTGGTGGATATCTTGAATGTAATTACGGCGTTCATTAAATTTTTATCCTTCATGTGATAGTTATTTTGACTATAACTTGTGCTAAATTTGGAAGTAATTTTGACTATAATCTACAATTAGACCGTTCATTACAGTTTTTGGCCTTCATTAAGTAGTTATTTTTACTGTAATTTTCCAATCAAGATGTTCATTAAAGTTTTTGCCCTTTATTTGGAAGTTATTTTGACTCTAGTCTGGGCCATGATCAAAATTTTTGCTCTTAATTTGGTAATTATTTTGACTGCAACTTCCTAATTAGGCCATTTATCAAAATTTTTGCTTTTTTAGTTAATATTTTGATTATAATTTCCAATTAAAGCGTTCATTGAAATTTTTGCCCTCTATTTGGTAGTGCCTTCGACCGTAATTTGCCGTTTAAACGATCAGTCAGAATGTTTGCTCTTCATTTAGTGGTAATTTTGACCGAAATTTTTACTTAGGTACCAAGGTGGGCGATCCGGAAGAAGTGGAAGCCATCGACGCGACATTCTGTAAAGGCCGCGATCGTCCACTACTAGTCGGTTCAGTTAAATCAAACATCGGCCATAGTGAACCATCATCTGGCTTATGTTCAATCACCAAAGTGATCCTCGGTATGGAGAACGGCTGCATACCACCCAATATAAACTTCACACGTCCTCGTGAAGGCTTAGAAGCCTTAGAAAAGGGACGTATCAAAGTTGTTACCGAGAAAATACCGTTTGAAGATGATCGTGGTTTAATTGGTAACCCAAAATAGACAACTACTGAGGTCAATTTTTTATATTAATTACAATTTTAGCTGTTAATAGTTTCGGTTTTGGCGGTGGTAATTGTCATGTTCTGATGCATTGGAACCCGAAACAGAAACCCAAAGAATTGTGTGACAATTTACCAAGATTGGTTTGCATCAGTGGTCGTACTGAGGAGGCACTTACTACAATTTTTGACGATATCAAAAATCGACCCTTAGATGCCGAATATGTCCATTTATATCATCGCCTATTCGAGATAAACATAAGCCAACATCTTTATCGTGGTTATTCAATTGTAAATCAATCAGGAGAGATCAAAAGATTAATTAAAAACTCATTAGCTATAAAGAAACCTCTATATTTGGTGTTTAATGATTTTGGCAAAGATTGGACAATAATCTATCGTCAATTGGAAAATTTCCAAAAATTTGCCCAAAGTGTGCAGAAAGTTAGCGAGATTTTGCTAGCGAAAAAAGTCAATTTGAAGGAGATTGCAACGAAGAGTGTCGACATTTTTGACCAAATTTTGGGCAACATTGCCCTACAAATCGGTATTGTCGACCTTTTGAAAGCTATAAATCTCGAAGTTGATGGCTACATAGGTTATGGTATTAGTGAACTAATTTGTGGGTATTATGAAGGTTCAATTAGCTTGGAAGAGACAGTTTTGGCGGCTTATCAAATTGCCCATGTGGTTGCTGAAGCTGGTAAAGCATTAGCTGTGGAGAATCCTTTTCAAAAGATCAGTAAGTTGTCGGTAAATTAACCAATTTGCATTGGAATTTTGCAAATTTGTGTTACAGAACCCCAGTTGTTGAGGAGTTTACGTGAGATTATCACCAAACCAAAACCAAGAGGTAGTAAATGGTTATCACCGACAACAACAGAATTAGCCTCAGCTGATCATTTTGTCAACACCTTAAACATTTTCTTTTCAATCGATCATTTGACCAACAATTTAGAACGTGGTAGTATCATTTTGGCAATTGGTTCTAATGACTTAAAACCACCCAAAAATCACTATTTGGAATTCTTATCATTCACACCGAATGATAAGAATCTAAATCAGTTTTTGGACATTTTGGGCCAACTCTACGAACACGGTTACACTTTGAAATTGTCTGAATTATACCCAACAATCCAATATCCGGTTAGCAGAGGTACTCCAATGATCTCCCCGATGATCCGTTGGGACCACTCTAAAGACTGGTTCGTTACCGTTTACACGTCCGATGATACATTGAAGTCTGGTGAGAAGAATAACCGTTTCAGTCCAAAGGAGGATGTTTGGCAATTTTTGGGCGGCCATCTGATCGATGGTCGCAATCTATTCCCAGCTACTGGTTATTTGTATTTTGTTTGGGAGGCATTGGGTTTGGTTATTGGTATGATGACAAGTGATATGCAAATTATTTTTGAAGATTGTCGATTTTTGCGTGCGACACCACTATCTTTGGAGACAAAATGTGATCTAACTGTTATGATACAACGTGGTAGTGGTGTTTTTGAAGTTATAGAAGGTGCAGAGGCTGTTGCAACTGGTAAGATAAAAGTGTCATTGAATGTGGTTAACGATCAACTCAAATTACCGATACCAGTGATTGATGAAGAAAAGAATAAAATACCATTACAAACTAAAGATGTTTATAAAGAATTAAAACTGCGTGGTTATACTTACAAGTAAGTATCTTCAATTTTGCACGATTTTTAAGCTTCCTTAGCTTTGGATTTTGTTTTGGCCGAATTTTGCTTTAATTTTTCAACAAAAATCTTATTTGTGTGATAAAATCAAAGAATGTCTTCAATTTTGTGCCAATTTTTCCAGTTTTTCCAAGCTTAGTTTTTATTTTACTTAGATT
>JACDRP010000230.1:0-87165 GCA_013841185.1 Hycleus phaleratus
TTAGAAAATTAGCAATATTTGCCGAGTTATGAGGGAAAATATAAAATAAAACTGTAAAAAATGCTTTTATATTTCCTTTTGTAACTCCAAATTCCATCCGAATTTCAAAAGATCAAATACGTACTTCCCTCCCTTTTGAAATGTCCTTTTAAATACCGTTTAGGGCATTGAAATCCGTTGGAAAATTAAAAAGTTATCCAGTTTACATTTTACTAACCAACTAACCAACCCTTAAGTATATACCGACTTCAGAACAGAAGGCTGACATACTAACAAAAGCTTTATCCAAAGACTTATTTTGTAAACATAGAGACTCATTAAGAATATTAAATTGTTAAATTATAGGATAAAGGAAATGTAGCGTTAAGGAGGTGTGTTAAGATTAATATTCTCCAAAATTCTTGTATTCAATCTTATTATTAAGAGTTGGATTATTATAAAGAGAATTACAAAATGTTAAACGGTCTTCATGACCGTCTCACATTTGACAACTGTAATAATGATTGGTGTCTGAAATTTAATAATAATAATAATAATTAACAATAAATATTGCAGATTAAAATCAATTTACAATATTTAAAATCACTACGAATATATTGCTTATCAATATCAAAATTTGAAAATTCGTATCGTATTTGTTTAGGCTAAAATCTTCAACAATATAATATAAAAATTGTAGAGCATTCAAAATAAATTTGGCAAAACCAAATAGTAGAAGCCATCCAAAAATTTTATTAAAATTTCCATCACTTTTTATTAAAAGTTCTATGATTGTAGCCAATCTTTTAATAATTAAATTCAATTGTAAATTAATTATATCGTTTATATTGTTCTCAAATATTTGAATCAAGTAACCGAACTTCAATTTAAAATCAATTAATAAAATAATTGATATTATTTGAAAGAATAAATGAAGATAAAAACAAAATTCATAACATAATAAAGAAAACACTTCAAATTTCATAATTTGAAACCAACTTCTGAATGCATAAATATGCATTACAAAATTGGTTAAACGCTAAATCACATATTTAATTAATTCGTATCGATCTTTGTTACTAGGCTAAAGATGCCAAATATCGTCCCTTAGCCTAATATCGTCCCCAGTGATATCTTGATAGCGAGAAGCTATCACATGCAAAAAAAAAATTAAACATAAGCTTTACTAGGCAATATTTGTTTGCGACATTTAAAAAAATTGTATTNGCTCTTTTCAAAAATCTATCTGCGATTGTCGTAGCCTCAAGGACGAGCGAGAAATCGCCGGTAAAATTCATGAGATGTACTCTTCCCCTTAACATCCATAAATTTTCGGGTATTTAGCTTAAAACTATCGTTATATTTCTCAAAGTACGTGTTTCACTTAAATGACGCTGGCTCTTGTAGAAACAGTATTTGGAAAATATTTTTGACCCTTGGGGATTATTTTCGTAAAATTTGAAGCCTGTAGATCATCGAAAAGTCGATACCAACTATCGTTTGAGCAAATGTTGTAATTTTTGAAAACAAATTAAGCTCATTAATGACTTACAATGGCTCAAAGGTAGATTTTTTTATTTTTCACCACTTAGAATAAACGCGAACTATTTCTGTTTATTCTAAAATCAAATGGCGAAAAACGAAAAAAACGTTGGGCTCTATCGTCAGTCATTCTGAATCATTTTATGCGGGCAATTTGGTTCAAATTTGACTTAATCGATCTTCAATTCATTAAATCGTAGGTGTTTCTATAAAACGCAGAAACATTGAATTGAAACAACCGGTAGTGGAGAAAAAGTAGATTCAGTGCATCTTGAGATAGATCTACACTTTCAAGAGAACCATTCATTTTACATAACGATCATCGAGCCAAGTCGTGACTACCGAACAATGAGCTATTTATCAAATATTTTATCGATAAATTTCCATTGATTAAGGTTTGTAGAACAGAAAAAATCTAGCTATCTTTCAAACCGACAAAAAAATCTCTCAACTCTTATCTTGCGATATTGTAGCCAAACAATTAGTTTGATCTGAAAAGATAACTTAATCGATAATTACTTGCAGGAAATATATTTATGATTTGGTTTTATAATTTTCATTTTTTAATCTGAACAACTTCCGGTGTCATTAACGTTTCATTAAAACTGGGCAATTCTAGCCAACTACCGATCAATTCAACAACTTCTTCACGGGCTGCTGTCAATTGTGGTAGGTCATCATCAGATTTTGGATACATATTGGCACAATGCGCTGTACCTGAAAATCGCCAAATAATCCAACATTGAGAATTGATTTAAATTTCAATAAATAATAAGTACCATTAATGTAAATAGCCGGAGCATTTGGGTTTACAGTTTTTGTAACACCTAGCGCATGCCATGGATCAATTGAACCATGTACAAAAACAACTCTATCAACTTCAATATTTAAAGCACCGTAATTAGTATTGGTCCGATCGATACTCTTATTTAATAAATTTAAATTGTAATTATCGCCGAAAATATCCGTACATTGTTCAACGAAAAAATCCAATGGGAATTTACTACTGAAATATTGTTGATTTTGCGATGATGTTTGATAGAAACCGAATTCAGTACATGTTTGATACATCCATTGTCGGCCGCCTTCAGAAGCTGAACTATCCCAACTGACATTCTTCATTTCATCAATCATTTTATCGTATTTAAAATCCAAACAACTCTCATCATAAGTAGTTAATAACAATTTATTTACTTGGCCTAAACGTTCAATCGGCTCACCTAAATCTTCATTTACCATTATCTCGCATATAATATCGATTGTTATATTACTACCAGCCGGGTGACCTATACGATTATCTTTATTATATTGGACAACACCGGCGAAATTACCGGCTATTGTTTCATAAAAATTCGATATATCATTATCGTTACTGATTGAATCTTCAATTGGATCACACAAATTAAAAATACTATTCAATAGAGTTTGATTTGATTCGGATCCAATCATAGAATCGATCTGTTCGAAACCTTCCCGAACTTTCGTTGGACAATCATCGCTATAAGTCGCCAAAGATTCTGTTACCACTTCAAAATAATCTAAAAATCATTAGATTACATATTTTTACTTTCCATTGATATCAATACTGAAATACCTTTAAAATCAGATTCGGCTAATAATGGACCACTAGCCGACATTGCGCCATGGACTAAATGTGGATATTTAAAACGCAACCAAGCAGCTAACGAGCCTGAATATGAACCACCGAAGGCAATCCATTTTACATTTGATGTTAAATTATATTTCTGATTCATTCCAACAATGAATGCCGCCAAATCCGATAAAGCTTGTTCACTTGTTAGGTACTTCAAATTTTCAGTACTCATATCTCTACAAAAATCAAAAGATAAAATGACTATGGAGTTTTTGTGAGAAAAACCTACTCGGTTGGATAACTTTTCCCATAATATCGGTGTTCTAATTGGAATAAAAGGGCGCCGAAACGTTCACCACTATCCACCCAAGCGCCTTGCGTCATCCATTGGACCGAAGCTTCACCCTCGCCGCCAATCATCAAAAATGCAGGACCAGTTCCATTGTAGTACGCATCATTCGTGTAAAATCTCTAAAAATTGCCGAACTTATTGAAAATTTCACGAATTTACAAGAATTTACCTGCTGCCAGGTCCGATTGTCGGTAGGTTCAGAATGGTCCAATTTTTGGGTGAAATACTCTTCGATCACACCAACATTATCTTTAACACGATGGGAATTTTGGGGTAAACCGAGATTTCCACCGACTTGACGGCCTAAATGGAAGATTCGCCAAGAATAAATTTCCACAACGCCCAGTAAAATTACAATTGATAATAGTAATAGACGCATTGTTGTCTCTGTAAAAGCTGATTCTATACTAATTAATAATTACCATTATTTATTATTTATCACAAAATCAGAGAATTTATCAAATTGGACTTTGACAAATTCAAAATAACCTCATTTGCAAAATTTTTAATTTATCTAGTAATATTTGAAATTCGTTTGTTGGTACAAATGGAAATATAACGAAATTCCCTAAATTAAACAAAAAGTCCCTAAATTCCCCGAACACCGCCATCTTTCTTTCTATGTCAATCGCAAATACAACACGTGTTGTTGTTGAATTGTTTAACAGAAATTAAGGTAAATTTAGTTATTTTTACATTAATAACTCCTCAAAAATGTGATAAACAATCGATTCTTTGTTGTGATTGTTGATTTTTTGTTTTTTTTTTAATTTTTAGGATGGCGCCTAGATATGAAATAGCCGTTGGTCTCCAAAGGGGCCACAAAACAACAAAAATCCCCTCAAGCAAATCACGTTCGGGTAAAGTACGTCCAGCCCGATTAAAGGGTGTCCAAACGAAACACACGAAATTCGTTCGCGATTTGATACGTGAAGTTGTCGGCCATGCACCGTACGAAAAACGCGCTATGGAATTGTTGAAAGTCTCTAAAGATAAGAGAGCTTTGAAGTTCTTGAAACGCCGTCTTGGTACCCACATTCGTGCCAAAAGGAAGCGTGAAGAATTGTCCAATATTTTAACACAAATGCGTAAGGCTCAAGCCCACGCTAAGTAAGCTTTATAATAGGATTTTGTGGTTAAAATAAATATAAACTTTGACATAAATCTTTTATTATTTCATTCGATTACAAAGTATCAGTTTAGATTAAAAATTGTATCAGCTGTATCTACGATGGCTTCGTCCCAAGGGCCGTAGATGTTAACTTTGTGCATCTGATAAGAGACGAACAATATCGGACAGATCACATTAATAATAACAACAGCTGTTAAGAAAATAATCGTGAAAAGATTAGAGATCGGTAGAAGGAAATAAACATCCAAAATTAATAAAACTGGCGCTATTATAACCGGTTTCTTCAATTGGTTCCGCAACAATGGGAACAAAACGAAAATTTCCGTTGCAACAGTGATTAGAATGAATGCGTGATAGGCCGTTTGTAGCCGTGATGATAGACAAATCGATGCAAAAATGATGGCACTTAATGATAAACTATTCGATACAATTGCAGCACTAATACCGTAATCGAAGAATATCAAATGGATCAAAATCATAAAGAATGTCGTCGTATAAATCGTATCCGTACTGATTGTATCAGTCAATGTATACAATATCGGTGAAAATAAATGTCCAAACACTGTAAATATCAATAGTGTACGTAAATCATGGCCCAATTTTATCCGTATATGTCTCGTATAAAAGAAACAATAAAATATATAACCGAATATTGTCGATGCTATTGAACATTTAAATATGAGATCCGGTTCAATTAACTCATTAAATAAATAAATATAAACTAATATAAATGCAACTATTGTACAGAACTCTTCTAGTAAATATAAAGAACCCGATAGGGCTTCACTTATCGTTACATATTTTATATTTGGATTTGTACGCAAATCTTGAAGGAATGTACTTTTATCAGTGTAATTATCAGGATAACCTTGGTCTTCGTACAGGATTTTTCGCCACTGTTTCGACAACATTTTCACCAATAATTAAAAATTTTTCAAAAATCTCTACGAATTCGGCCAAAAGTGAGGTTAAATAAGTTGGGTTATGTCAAAAATTTGAACTGTCAAAACTGATTCGATATCAAAATAGTGAGAAGGATAGGAGATGCGTATTCTTCATATTAGAAAGAGATAGATAAAATATGACGGATTTCGATAAACGTGTTTATAATTTTTCGACGTTGCCGAGTTTAAATGCTAAAAATCCGTAGAATTACATTTATTTTATAGGTTATGATTTGTGTTACAGTTTTTAAGGGTGTTTTCGAGTAATTTAATTGAATTCTGTTTCTAACCACTAGTTTTATAACTGTTTTATTGATGATTAACATAAATTAGGTTCAATTTGTACCATCAATTATGAAAATTGGTGTATTTTTTTATAAAATTGTTCTAAATTTAGCAATTCAATTGTGTCAAACAATTCAAACAACTTTACCTTTCTAAATGATTTTACTTGGACAGTAATTCTTATTTGACACCAACAATCAACGACTGTAGACGTAAATCAACAATTGTTGGAGACGTTAGATATAAATTGATAGAATATTATAACCTAAAATGGGAAAGTTGCCGACTAGCGGGCTACGATTTCGTTGTAATTAGCATAAAAAGCGATAAAAAAGGCGATTAGAGCCAGAAATATCGATTTTTATGTTTTGAGTTTGTTAAAAATGACGAAATATGATCGCTTGAATATAGGCAACCAAATCTTATATTTTAAACAATTCTCCAGTTGAATTCAATTTTTTAATTAATCTAATCGTTTCTTTGCCACAATGCAACATTAAAATCTAGAAGAAAACGACGGAAAAGCATGGAAATTCAATCCAATAAAGTGGGGAAAGCTACTAGAGAAAACAGCTACCGAAAAAATGTTGAATCTGACAACATCGCAATTTAAAGAAATATTGGCGCAATTTGTTTATTTATAAAACATAACCTTCAAATTAAAGTTTGCTTCGAGAATTTATTGGATTTTAAAACCGATAAACTTAATTAATTAATTAATTACTGGATCGTTGATAAAAGGGAAAGAAACCCAAGAATATGGAAATTATGAGGAACAATTAGTTATAAAATTTCAAGCGTCATTTGTCGTGGTAATAAATTAATTACGATATGAATTGTTCGAAACAATGGATTATTGAATTGTAAGTATTTATCAACGACTTAACTCATTGTTGTAATTAAATTTCAACTAATTTAACTGTTGAAACATTCAAATCAACAAATATTAAAATTTCAGGTATGGTGAAATGATACCTACTCTCACTGATCAATTATGCAAGCCATATTTTTATATCTGCGTACTTAATGATCTTATAATATTCTCATAATGAATATTAACTTTCGAATAATTAAAGGAAGAACATTTCCGTTTCAATTTCCAATCGTTCCTACAATTATTTCTAGATCGACGATTGAACTCATCATATAAGTAAGTATTAATCTGTTCATGTAATTTCACTTTTTTCTCTTCCACATTATTGCAATTACATCAAAATAATTCCCCAACCAATGATTGATGAAGTCATTCGTTGGAGAGCACGAAAATAAAATAAAATCGAGAACCTCCATAACGCAAGGCCGCCAATACGTAATTTATTTAGTCCGGAAACATCGTTCAACTAGCGACTATTATAGAAAATTTAAATTGAATTTAACTGTTAGCTGTTAAATTATTATTATGTTTATTAATAATAGAATGTGTCCCGATTTTAATGTTGCACATTTGTGATGTTTAGTGAAAAGAATGATTTGTTTTCCAATAATCACTTAATCACAGTTTTTCGTTTGTGTGATCCTGAGAGAAGTGGTCGTGTACGTGTTGAATATTTACAGCAATTAGCGGCTATCTATATGCCCCATGTTGGCCAACTACAGGTAGAACAAATTCTAATTCTTTTAAATTAGATTCTTTTCTATTAAAATTGTTGTATGTACATAAATTTGGTTGTTTTTGATTGTTTTGAGTAAAATCGGAAACCACCAACCATAACGATGGGTATGGGAAAATATTAACAATTCTCGTTAATTTTCCATTTGACAAATTCTCTGGAATTTTATCTCTATCTATATATGTCGGTATACATATGTATGTGAATAGAATTTGTTAATGCGATGATAATGAACTCGTAATAAATTTAAAACGAGACATTTTCAATCTCGATATCTTTCTACAAATGAAACTAAATTCTGGCTCACTTGCAGGAAATTAAAAACATCATAAATCAATTGGATCGACAAAAACATGGACATTTAACATTCCGGGAGTTTAGTTATGGAATTCGTGCGATTTTTCGCCAGCGAAAATTACAGGAAATTCGAAATAAACGACAAGGTAATCGTGGAAATCTATCTCCAACGTACTGATTATGCAACCAATTATACACCATCATTGCTGTATTGATTGATTTTTGAAATGAATTACGTTTAATTAGGCTATTAGAGTACAGGTGTAGTTAATTTTGTTAAAAACGACCGGAAATTTAGGAATTTTCCTACAATTATCGAGAAAGTCCAGTTGTCTTTCTTTTATATTCACAAATGTGTATCTGTCCCACTTTCTCGCTCTTATCACGTGTAATCTAATGGGAAATCTAAATACAGGTACAGGTGTACGGTTAATCTGCGCAAACTCTTCGACTTGTTACTTTTTTTTCGGTGTAATTCCTGTGCACTTGCGTCAATTTCCAGTAAGACCATCCTAATGTTAGTCCGTTGCCACTGAAACGTCCAATAAGATCCGTGTGCCAGGTGAATCAGTCCTTTTTATTTTATTTATTTTTTAATATATATCGTTTAATTAGATTGGATTAATTTAAATATATTGACACGTATATTTATTAATGTGTTACTAGTTTTAGTTCGGTTTTAATTCATAAAAATTGTTAAAAAAGTCGATAAATTTGCGCCTAATTCTAATAAGAAGTGTCTATTCAATAATTTATGTCGTTTTTGTACGGTTAATATAAATCCGAATAATAAATAAAGATAGAAACGTAGAAAAATAAAGAGCGAATACGTTATACACGGTGTTTACCTTGAATGTTTACGAAGATATACCTGTGTATTTGTTATGTTTTGTGTTTAATACACATATCGAGTACCTGACGAAACTCCTAAACTACAAGGTAAATATGGGTTTGTTATTGAAATTTATTCGATTATTTCCTATGTTGTTATATTTATGTGGGGCATACAAGTGAAATTTACAAAAATAGCGTGACTATTTCTAGGTATTTTAATTAAAAATTTAAAACGAGAGAAGAAAGGAGAAACAATAAACGATGATAGAGGACTTAATTTCTTCCTCTTTACTTCTTTGAATTTGTCGCCTTTTCTCTTTGGACGATTCAAATGGGGCGTACAGTTGACGATATATCAATTTACGAACAATTACAGATGTTTTAATTATATTCAGTTTAATTATAACAATTGATTAACAATAAATGACGTTGATATTTGGTTGTTTTTAGAAAGTTCTGGTTTATTATAATCGGGATTTTGGTAATAGCCCAAACCTATTAAAAACCTTTTAAAGAACCGGTAATAAGGTGTATACAGGCTGTTCCAGCAGGGTGTTATCCAAAATAGAGACATTTATTTGATTGTTTTCCTATCTTACTTATTGAATGAATATTTAGCTATTTGGGGTAATTATTAAGTTTATTTAAGTACACCCTGTATTTCTTTTTGTCTATCGGACAGAGGATGAAATTCTATTCTGATTATTTTCTCAAATAAAGCCACAAAACATTGAAGATCAACCTGTACACACCCACTGTACGATGAATGGTTAATGTTTATTTTGCAGAAAAAAAGGGACGTTGTCTGGAAACCTTTTAAAAAGTCGCCCATATGTTTCCGGTTTTGGATTACTTACCATTATACCGCATGAAATTTTGCTGTTTTTGGTGTTTTTCTTTCAAATTGAATGATTCGCAAATGAAAGTTGAAAGTTGAAAAAAGAATAATTGAAACAAAGTAGAAAAACGGTATCAATATTGATGTTTATGATTTAGAATAATAAAATTGAATAAATACAAGTGATTATGTGGGTCATGATTTCGAAAATATTCAATAATTTACCTAAATTATCAAAATACGAACAGCAATAATGTTACGGTATAGTAGTAGGTTGTTGTTTTGAGAATATTGATTAGGCAATGTCTACAATTGTCAAATTTGATCTTCTAGAATGATTTATTAGATAGTCACGTGATTTTAGGGTGTTTCTGTGTCAAGAAAATCTTATGCACTTTAGAGGAGTAGTCTTTCTTCATCAATGTAGTCTAAACCTTGTCGAAAATCTTCAAAATCACTGGAATTTACCGAAGTGTCTGTAATTTTTCTTCACCTTCACTTACCCATTGATCTATGGCAAGACTCAGGAGAGCTCAACAATAAATACTTCTATGTGTATTTATTCAAAACTGTTAATTTCACTATAATTTTACCAACTAGAGCGCGCATTTTTTATACTTAAATACCTTAATTTTACAATAATAAAATAAAACTGGAAAAAAATGAAAGTTTCCGGTTGGTAATCGAGATATTGCCTTAAATTTATGGATTGATCCTTTAACTATCTCTAATATGGTTGAAGTATTGATTTTATCTCTAATTTAGTTTTATTATAGGAGTTAGTTGGTGATATTGACAAATTTCGTTTGTTTTATTATCAAAATTTTAGTGTTAGAAACTAATATCGTGCCGGCGCACCCTTCACTGTTACGCCACTGTTGAAAGGTAACTGTTTCGTTATAGATTCTATGGCATTTAAACAAACATCCCATAACTGCATAATGTTGAAATTTTATGGTTTATTACAATGAATTATAACGAAATTAATTCAGTACCCACAAGAAAATTACAATGATTTGTAACGAAAAAGAAAATAATTAGAGTAGAAATTTGTTGTTTTCGAAGAATTCTAACTATTTTCTCCAAATTAACGTGTGAACTTTTGAAAGTTCATTCAAAATGAAATATGAATTATAAAAAATTGCAATAACTGTGAATTCTTTGCTTATTTATTATTTAAAATCTTTTACAATTTGTCTGTTTATAATATTGAAACCTGTCAATTGTTGCAAGCAAAGAGGTATAAACAGTACCAGTACGTGCCATGGTATAATGTTGGAAATCTGAACAATTATACAGATAAACTCGTTATTTCCTATTGTTTACTTGTATAAGATAGAAAAGGAGAGATATATTTGGTTATGATTTTAAAAAATGAATGTCCTCGTTCTCGATACCTTCATACGTTTAACAAAAAAGTTAAACAACAGGAAATATAAAAAGAAATGTAATTTTTTTATTCGCTAACGTCAAATCGATCAAGAGATTCCTGAAACGTACCTTAGTTGGTTATTTTTCGATATTAAAGTGGTAATTTCTGTCTATTTTAAGAAAAATCGAGCACCGATTTGAAGCAAATCGATTGATTTATTTTATCGAATGAAATGGTAGAAAATTGAGTTTTCTTGATTCGTCCAAGGACAATTAAATCTATCTTTGTTAATTTATGAATAATTCAATAGAACAATTGATAAATTGTGGATATAGATGGATTTTCCAATAAATTCACGTTATTTAGTATTGTTTAAAAAATACAAATTAAATTATAATTAAATAAGATAATTGTTAATTCTATTCTAATTCTGTATCGATCTTTTTCTTTTTCTACAAACCTGTAGTTGTTCAAAACTATCAAGTTCGATTAATATTTTACATAATTATGTTATGAATATGTGGATCCCGTTAGAAATAACGCCAGTTTCTTGTGTTGTTCATTATAGGAACGTTTAATAGAAAAAATATAGATTTTCGTGTTATAGTTTTTTTCTATTGTTAGTTAGTATGATGTCACCGATAATGGCCACAACAACAACAAATTTAGAAGATGGTAGTGGTGGCAGTAATGGTGGCAGAAGTGCAGGTCCTGAACCGACTTTCTTGTTAAATCCACCACCGGACAGTCCACCAAATCACAACAATAACAGCAACAACAACAACAAAAGTCAATGTTCGTCATTATCAGACGGTGAGAACTACGAATGGAATGGTAGTAACGGTGGTGATATCGACGTTGATTCTGGCATTTCAAACGATCGAAATTTGGGGTGAGTTTATTTGTCAACAATACTAATAGTAATCGAATTTATTCATTCGTCCATTTTCTCTCATGTTACATAATTATAAAAAGCGTGTATGATTCATTGTTGAAAAATTGGTCAATATTGGTGACTTTCTCTTTGTTAACGTTGTGACTTTTTATAGTTGGATTTTTGTTGCTTTATAATAAGTGTCGACGGATTTAAATGAACAATTAATTAAAATCAGGTAACTGAACAGGTAAATTACTGGAAAAACTATCAATTATCTAAAAAGGATGCGCGCTTTTTAATTAATAAATTAGAATGTTGTTGATTGAAAAGTTGTAATTATTTTCGTTTTAGGGATAATCATCTAACACACAGTCCTAGTATTAATCGGCACACATGGTTACGGACAAGTCTACGAAGATCATCCCCAAAGTAAGTTTTATCACTAATTATGTGTGTTATCAAAAATTCAATGTAGGTTAGTGAAATTATTTAAATTTAATCGTGTTGATCGTGTCAACATTAATGTTCTCAAACAATTGTGAGAATCTTCGTTTAATTATAGCTTTTTTTAACAATGTCTCTATTTACTGATTGTCGTGTATTTTTATTTGCAGTCATCAGGATAATCTACCGAATAGGAGATGGGGCTCGTTTCGGCAGTAAGTGATTTCTATTGAAATATTTTAATATAGATGGAACTCAAATTTCCACCTTTAAGACTTATTCTTGTAGTGCTAATTGTGGCCTTTTTTTATAAATTGATTTAACTAAAATGAATCATTTATACAGTCATGGTGAAGTAATAAAGTGGGAGTTTGTAGATTTTCCAAAAAAAC
The DNA here is from genome assembly GCA_013841185.1 of Hycleus phaleratus. Taxonomy (NCBI): domain Eukaryota; kingdom Metazoa; phylum Arthropoda; class Insecta; order Coleoptera; family Meloidae; genus Hycleus; species Hycleus phaleratus. The sequence goes on from JACDRP010000230.1 coordinate 12,493, forward strand.
CTGACTATGTAGCATATTTTGCATATGTGTAGGCTTGAATCTAATTTCAATTCTTCTTTTCATGTAGCAATGGACGACGACAGTTGGGTTCAAATGCTCTAGCAAGGTAATATTTTTAATTATTCAAAATTGTTGATTTTCTGTTGTTATTTGCTATTTACAAGAAAGACGTGTGCAAATGAATCGGTTGTAAAATTACAGTCAATTATATCGCAGTTCCAGTTTCAATTCATCGGGCAGGAGTAGTACATGCGATACAGCCGATGATATGTACTCGGATGCTTCATTAGAAGAAGACGTACATGACCTCCATCATAAAGTAAGTTATTTAGAAAGAAATGATTATAAGAATAGTTGACGAACGGAGAGAAAACTAAAGTTTATAGAGCTACAATTATATTGTTATAATCAATGGGAATTAAGGTTACTTTCGTTTATTTTAGCATCTACTGCACGTTTATCGTAACGCATTTACTAGTAAATGTGAACATGGCTTTAGATAGAAATCTATAGTTGATAGGAATGCCATCTTTATTTATCATTCTATCAATTAAATGTTAGTACCGCTATTTTTAAGGAGTAATGAACGAAGAATCAAAGAAATTTACATTTTCAAATAGCTCTGTACGCTAAAGGACAAGAAATGGAATTCCATTTACATATTTGTTAAGCTTCCCTATTCATTAACACCTCTAACGTTAGATATTTTACAACTGCTAAATAATTAACAACAAATCTGTTGTGTAGTTTTTATTGGAAATTCGTTAATTATAAAAGCACTGTTTTCAATGTTTTTATAATGAGACATTTGAATCAGCAATTAACGATTTAATAGCCGACCTTCATTATTTTTGTTATTTTTATAATATTTTAATAATTCTATCAAATTTAAATATAATTGTGTGAAAATTCCTGTAATAACAGGAATATATTAGACGTTAGATTTTCTAACTGACAATGAGAAATATTTAAAGTAAAATAAAAAACGGATGTCGTTATTGAAGGTGGAGTTTCCTGTCACACGCATTATCATTCTAGTAGTTAAATTAAAATTACTCGAGTAAATAATTTTTGAATTTACAAAATTTAAAGAAATAACGAAGAGAATTCGTTATGAACACTGACCTGTTGGATTTTAAAACCAATTAAACTCGTACAATAAGCACTTATAATAGCTGATCAATTATTTTATTAATGTTTTGAATTCACACAATCCTTCAGTCGTTCGTTATTTCTAATTTGATCGAACAGTAAACGGTTTCTTTCAGTTAATTTCTCGTCTTTTTTTAAAAGTGGAATTATAGTTGGAAACATGTGCGTTACGTTCTCTCCATTCTCCCAGTTGTTGTTTTAATTCTATAAAGTATATGACGTCAATTCTAATATAGATATAGTAATACAATTCATTATATTATAAAATAAAATATCCACACACACATAGCTAACAATACACAATATACAGACATGAATATTTCAGTATTCCGTTTAAACTGTCAGTGATAAGAAGGTGTGGTAGTGTTTGTTGTTTTCCTCGATGTATTTTTGTCCTATAAAGATAATAAATTTCTAATTTCCTACGATTGGTGTGTAACCGTTCTGTAAATATCATCGCGAATCATCAACTATAAATGATATTAGGACTGGATGATAAATTTGGATTTTACGTTATACTTGGCCTAGTCTCAACAAAAAATAGATCAAAATTGAAATGAAATCGTTCTCATTTACAAGATAAACAAGGCTACTTGTGGATAATTATAAGGTTATCATTTTTCGAGTGTTATCAAACGTGTAGAATCAAATCGTGAAGTGTATAATGTCAAATTGTCGAATCGAAAGTAGTAGTGTTTAAGTCTAATTGAATTTGTATTGAAAATCGTTTAATTGAGGAATAAAATGGGCGACGATGATGATTTAACAATACCGGATTTAGATTATGATATGTGGGAAGGTCAATTCGAATTTGTTGGGCCTAATTCTAATGCAACTAATGAAAATTTGCATGGTTTATTGCGATTATCGAATAATTACAATGGTGTTAAGAAAACTAAAGAAGTGTGTGTTTTTTTTTTAATCAAACTAAAATTATAAAAATTATTATTCTATTCTATGTTTAGTTTCAAGTACTCCAGCAACAAGTTGGTGTCCTACAAGATTCTGCAAATCAGAATGATGAACGTTATACAAGAGCTAAATCAGATAATGCAGCCTTACAAGCGCGTGTAATTATGTTAGAAGAACAACTCAGGGATACTGAAATGCGATATGAGGAACGTTTACAGGTAAAAATAAGAAATTTATCAAATATTAAAACTATTTAGATGATTCGATTTTAGGATGAACAGAAACGCTATAAAGAATTATTGAATCGTTTAGAACGCGAGAAACAATTACAATTAGAGAATGCCAGTATACGTTTACAAGTTGCCGAAACGGAATCACTAAATTTAAAAGAAGAAGTCCAACGACAACGGATACGTATCGAAAAATTAGAGAACGAACGTAAAGAATTAAGTGAACAAATACAAGACTTAACAAATGATGTGATATTAGCGAAAGAACAGGCGACTAATTCTAAAGAGAAAGAGAGAAGGTTATTATTATTATTATTGTTTTGTAATTAATTTAATTAATTTCCAATTATAGACTGAATAAGGACCACGAAGCTCAGGTACATTTAATCGATGATCTATCGAAAGAAATTGAACGATTACGTTCAGAAGCTCGAACACCGGCATTACCAACAACATCACCCGAAATGTTACGTTTAGAAGAATTACATGCCGAATTGGCGTTATTGCGCGATAAAAATCAACAATTACAAGAGGCCAATGATGAATTACAAGCGAATTTATTGCATGCCGGTCTAGAACAAGGTAGAATATTAACAACAACTGGTGAGAATAGTTTGGCAGCTGAATTAGAAGCAATGACACACGATGAGGTACGTTTTTATTGATTTATTTAAGAATTGAAGCGATTTTCTTATAACTGTTGAAAACTAGAATTTTTTAAATGTTGCAATTGTAGTATTTGCGCATGTTTTGTTTACAAATAGCTTAAATTTATTGCCGTTTAGTTAGATGATGCCAAATTTTGAACACTATAAGGTTTGTTTTTTGGCTTGCACCAACTTTGGTGGAAGATTGCGCCAGTTTATAAGGCAATTTGTTAAAAATAACACTATTTTATTCTCAAATTATTCGAATTTCCTTGATTGAAGTTCTCCGAAGCAAACTTTATGCATTATTTATATTCAAACGTTTAGTTCAGACGATTCAATAAGATTTATAAATTGTATATTTCATTTATAGAAGCGTGTTATTTAGAATATGATTACTCATAATTAAGGCTATCATTTTTAACAAAGTCCACTAATTCATCCCTGTTTTATTTCCATTCGCATCGTTTATAAATTGAGAATCTCATAGGCTAATAAATCGAATTTCTTGTTAATCGACTACTGATTGTGAGAGGTAATCCAATTATAGCACCGGTAATTAACGAAATTAAATTTATTAAAAAATTGCTTATTGGTAGCAGGTTGCTTATTGTTTATTTTGTGTTTTTTTTTATTTATAGCCTATCACGTCTCAAGATCGTGAATCTGTAGCTAAGGTATGCACAAATTTAATTAAAAAATAGCTTGCACTAAATTATCATAAACAAATATAATTGATTATTAAAATAAATAGAATAATAATTTAAAAAATAAACAATTTCAGATTCAGCAAGCTTTAAAAGAACAACAAGAAGTCAATCTACAATTGCGATGTTATATTGATGGAATTTTACTCAATATTGTAGAGAACTATCCACAATTACTTGAAGTAAAACAGAAAGATCATCGACGACACGAATTCAATTAACTAAAAATCGAATTCAATTAGCAAATTGTTTCGAATTATGTTGAATTTCGCTCAAATTATCCGTCCGTGTCTTATTCTCTTGTTTTTTTAAATTGTTTTCGATCATTGTTGATTTGTGATTTGAAATTCTCTGTGATTGATGGATGATTATAAATATTTATGTATTAATATTGGTAGATGTTGCGAAGAAATTTTAATATTTGTTGTCTCTCATAATTTAATGAAACTTTTAATCAAGTGCCTCGCTAATTATTAATGAAATAATCTTGTTGTACTGTTGATCTGTAATAATTCTTCAAAATAATTCAAATATCGTTAGAAAATTTAATGTATACAGATATAGAGATATAGAAATATTATTTTAATTTATTATATATTTTTGTAAAAAAAAACTAATTGCCAGTGTTCAATTATTATTGCTATTACTCTCATTTTTCCTGTGAATAATTGTAGATATAATTGAAGTTTTTATATTTGTAGTGAACCGGCCTACTTTATCAATGAATCTGTGTACTTAATATTTAAGTTCAACACAGATATTTAAAATTGTAATATTTTATATTTGTTATATCGATAATTGTGTATAAATAATCCAAATAAATAAAATTATGTATAATTATAGGTGTGGATTTGGAGGCAAATACAACGATTTTATTTGAAAATTTATATTTGTAGAAAAATAGAATAATCTCCAATTATTATTGTGAATTCTGTGGATTATCCGAGGTGATTTCCTCCAAATGTAAACGATCATTGTCGTGGATTTCGCCAAAATACGCCGGCAGAATTGTATCGAAACCATCGATTTTATTATCAACAGCACACAAACCACACTTCTTCTGTTGTCTCAACATCGTGTACAAAGCTAAACGTTCTTTCGACAACGCAATCTTCTCTTCGGCGACTTTCTTCTCCTTCATCGAAATCACCGCAATTTGCTTCTGCAACTCTTTGATCCGTTCATTGTACTTCATTTCAATTGTACGCGATTCGTAAACAGCCCGTTCACCATCGCGCATTTTCCGTTCAGCATCCCGTTGCAAATTCTCCAAATCCATCTCTTTCATCGTCAAACGTTTCTCTTGGTCCAATAAAGTCCGTTTCAATTTCCCCAATTCGATTTGTTCGTGTTGTAATTTCCGGCGTTCACGATCGGTCATCTCGGCTGCATCTTTGGCTATTTTCACAGCAGTCTCAATTTCTATCTCTTTCTGTTGTGAATCGACACTTCTGTTTAATTTATTTGCGGTTTCTAGACGTGTCTTTTCAGCGGTTACCGCTAATTTCTCTTCAGTTAATTGTAGAATTAATTTCTCATTTTCATTAAAGATTTGTTGTTTGATTGTTTCGAATTGTTGGCGTTCGTATTCGATTGATTTCCGATTATATTCCAGTTCGCGATCTAAGGCTTGCGATTTCGCTGTCAATATTGCTGTTGCCTGTTGTAATGCTAAACGTTCTTCACGACTATTCTGATTCTGTTCAACTAATCTCGTTTCTAGCGTCCTCACCAATGCCATCAATTGGGCGCGTTCTTGATCAGCATCTGTCCGGCATTTCTCTAAACTGGCACGCATCACTGGCAAATTCTAATCTTATTAACAATTCGAATTTAGCTAATTTGTCGACTTACGTGCGATTTCGTGCTCCTTTGCCTTCAATGATTCCTCACGAACTTTCGTTAGAAATCCACAATCCTTAGCGACGTTATCTTTTAATTCTTGCAATACTTCACTATTGTTGATTAAAACACTAAGATTCGAGTCTAATTTTCTTAAATAACTGGAATCATTGATGGCCGATATTTCAGTCTGTCGATTTTGTTTTAAATTCTCAATAAGTGTTGCCTGTTCTAATCGAATCTCTTCGACGATTTTACTGTGATTGTCGCGTATTCTTTCGATTTCCTCCGAGTGTCTTGTTTCCATTTCAGTTATTTTCAGTTTATATTTCTCAATCTCTAATTGGTGGTTTTTTATTAAATTTTCAGTTTTCTCCCGGAAATTCTCCGTGATTTTCTCCAAATCGGATTTCAGGCGATTTTCAACATTGCTTAAATTCTCCTCAAGCAGACTGATTTGTTTCCTAAAAATTCCAATAATTAGAAAATATTTCAATTAATTGTTTTAAATCTTACTTATAAGATTCTTCTAACAAGAAGACTTCTTCTTGGTGTCGTTGTTTCAATGTATTTATCAAATTTTCGTAGATTTTCACCTGTTCTTCATCGATATTTTCGCGTAACTCTTCAATTTTGGTTTGCTTTTCCATTGTTGTTGTACTACCTGGTTGATTAATCAACATTTGTATATGATTGTTGATACGTTCTTGTTGTAGACGTAGATTATTTTCAAGTATTTGTTGTTTAGCAAACTGTTTCTCCAACAACAAATTGAATTGTTGTTCTTGTCTCGTTAGAATCTCCTGTTGTTTCATTTGCATCTCAACTAGACGATCTTCATATTTCTTCAATTGTAAACTCATCAATAATTGCGACTCTTGTTGTTGTACAGCAATTGCTGTATTCTGGTACTCAACGTTCGATTGTACGAGTTTTTGTTGTGTTAATAGCGATGAAATTTGATTGTTATCTTCAGATTTGCGTTCTTCTTTCGGATATTCTTTAATTTGTACAATCTCTTCAGATTTACTTTGTTTAACATTCGCCTTATCGGCTAACCAGTCTGGCGTGGTTTCGGTCGGTAGATTTGGTACACTTTTCGATTCAGTCGTTTGTATCGGTGGTTTTTCGAACGGATCATCGATTTTTGTCGTTTTCGCCGCATCCGAAGTGAATAAACCTAACGGATCAAGAATGCCGCCGCTGGGCGACCCGCGACGACCACCACGTCGACTCTCTCTAGAAAGCTCATTTTTCTGTTGCGAATCAATTGATTTTGTTGATTTATCGAAAATATCAATGAGTGATTTTTTCTCTTCACCACCAGATTTTATTTTACCGTCCTTTAGAATATCGTTAAACATAGGCGTTTTCTCTTCAGCCTTATTAGTTCCAAGAATACTATCCAAGATATTCAACTTCTTTGTTTGTGTCTCCTGTTCACCAATTTTCTCATCGCCAGTTTTCTTTGTTGTTGTTTGCGATGTAAGGCCAAGATTCCCCAACAAATCATCATCATCTTCGAAACTAATTTTCTTCGATAATTTCGTCGATCTGGCTGGCGATTTCGGCGCGATATCTTGACCAAGTCCCAACCAATCGTCCTGTTTTTTCTTCTCTTTATTGCCGGTGGTTTTCGGAGAATTGCCACGTTTAATTGGAGTTTTTCGATCATCGAAGAAACTATCATCGTCTGATAGAATATCCATTTTTGTTTACATTGAACCACTAAATCTTAGCAACAACAATGGATTTTAAATTTGGCGCTATTTTTAAACAACCTAATTGGTGCATCTAGCGGTGTCACAATTGCCATGGCAACTAGTTGACAGTTTGACAATTTTTAGGTTAGTTATTTGACAGATTCTGTCGGTTTTATAATTTTATTTATTAGGAAATGTTTTATTCTTTAATAAATTAAGATTTAAATTGTTTGTTTTCGTTGTGTGATATTAAGATAGGTGTAACATGTCTGATCAGTCTGATTTAGAGTAAGTGAGGTTATATGGATCTGAAATTGATTTAATTATTTCAAATTCTAGAGATAGTAATGACAACTTTGAATCTCAATTCAAGGATTTGTATAAAAATACAGGTAAAACTATGGAAATCAGCCAGGACGAACGCCGGCAGATGTTCCTCCAACACCAAAAAGAGTATTCCACTTTGTTTTAAAACACAAAACGACATTAAAGTTATGTAAATTATCAGGAAACGTGCGACTACCTTTGACGAGAAACGCGACTTAATCGAATTATTCAACGATGATGGAGCAGAACAGATGGAATATGATGAGAATACGGTTGTTAAAACGCATAAAAAGCGCCGATTACCGTTCGAATGGAAAATGATGGGCTCCGAGTTATTGACAGAAATACCGGAAGATTTCGGCGAAAATTGGTTGATTAAACTGTGCCCGGAAGGTGTACGTTACTTGGTTGTCGCCAATAAGGTATGCTTTACGATTGTTGTTTTGGTTAATGTTTAATCGTTTTTTCCAAGGGATTTACCACGTGTTATATGAGGAATGGGCGGTCTTGTTTTAAGTTCTCATCGAATCTACCTGGCGGCAATAGGGAATTGCCGCATAAATTCACAGTTTTAGATTGTATTTTTAATAAAGATGTTAACACGTATTTTGTTTTTGATGTTTTAGCTTGGAATTCGATGTCACTGTTGAATGTTGACGTAAGTTTATTGCAAATTTTCGTGTGTTTAAAGTAATTTTCCAAATATTAGGCGCATCATCGATTCTATTGGTTAAAATCGAAATTCGACGAAAATTCGGATTTATTTAAAATCGAATCGAGTAAACAACTAGAATTTCATCTAGTCAATCCATTATCGACCGATTTATCGTTAATACAGGATTTATTCATTTCACCATTTATAGTAAATAATGTTAATTTACCATATGAAGGCATGCTGTTCTACCATAAAGAAGGCTATTACAAATTTGGCCATACACCATTAGTCGGCTGGTTGAAGTCGTTTATGATACCTGAAATACTCCATATTGATGTCGATGTATTCCATTTGAAAAATAAACCGGACAATTACGAGAATATTAATCAATATACGAATAGGAAATCGAGGCGATCGAAGAGGAAAAAACGTGGCACTGCAATGGAAATCGAACATAATCCTACTAATTGAACTTTATTTGTTTCTTCATAATAATAATAATAAATTATAAACGTTTTCTTAATGTAAATCCAAAAATATTGAAATTCTATATAATTCTAATTGATGTTTGTTTTTTCCAAGTATGAATCGACAATTTATTAATAAGTGGCACTGTTGTTGTGCAAAGGATTGCGCTCAAGCTTTATTAAAAACGATGATTTTTAAATTACAGAGTATTAATTAATTAATAAAAATTATCGAACTTTTATTTTACATATGCCTTGTGTTGCCGAAATTGATTCCCGATTGATTGGCACCCTTATTACTCCCCATTTGCAATCCGATAATTGTTTGGCCGGCTTTCAGTTTCTCTTCGGAGAAAGTCCGTTCGTTGCGTTCAGCCTCCTTCGGGCCGATACTCGGTTTACCGTAATTGCCAGCCTGCAATTCGCCAAGTTTAGTTTAATTGAAATTAAAAATATAAAGAGAAATTACTTTTCTGCCCAACGATTGTAGACAGATAACGACGGAATTCAAGTTTTGTCGCTCCCACAGATCGACGGTTTGGAAGGTTTCCTGTGCCGGTACGCCGAGTTCTTTCACAGCTTCCAAGAACGCGTTTATATTCTCCATACATTTGAAAGCCATCTGACTTTGATTGATTTTTTTAACAACACCAGGCTTAATAGTGTTGACTAATCTGTTTAACAACAAAAAAATTAATAAAATATTCGATTGAATCATCAATATGATGTAAGCGTGTAAATATTTACTTGCACAAAAGAGTGCCGTCTTTCAAAACCTCATAGAAATTGTCCATATCGCCGGCTGTATTGATATTGTCGCCGGTTATCAATTGTATCCAATCGAGGCTTTGAGAGGCGAGTTCTTCATTATATTTGGCATTCACCTGGAATATTCAGAAAACCGACAATTATAAAACTTCATCGAGCGTTTACAATTTAATTATGATGATTATTTGGCCGAAAATGTTCGCATAGAGACAGGTAACCGGCCGTGAATCTCTTAAGAACACGCCGATTTCATTGGGAGTTGGTGGTGACGTTGAAGCACAAATAAAAGAAACAAAACTGTTAATTGTGCAATTCTCTATAATTGTTAAAGGAAATGTGAAACGTTATTTCGTTATTGTTATCAATATGCCGGTGGTGACGCTTATTTCCTATTTCCTATTATTGGAATTTTGTAATTCTTCCTTTTTGTAGGTCGATTATGATGATGGTAGAAAGTATTGTGTAACATGATTTACAAGAAAATGTAAATTCTTTATAAATGTCTTGGTAGACGATAAAATACCATCGTCTATTGTCATCAGTTTTATTTATAGAGATGATCAAGACTTTTGTACGTAAACGGATCAAAACCGATAACGGACCGCAAAAAATTCGCTCGTTAATTGAACGTTAATTGTAAAACGGCGGAATTTAGACTCGGTTTTGCTGACACTAACAGACTGGGAAGTGTTCTTATCGATTGCCTCCCCTTGACCCATATCCACCACTGAAATGGGTCGTGAAATAATCCTTTTATTTAAAATAAAAACACAAACAAGACGATACATTTGAATACAAGGGACAAATTCAAGGCCTTCCACATTTTCTCAAATAACCGACAAGTCCAACAACAACAACCACCTGCAGGGTCATTGTTTTTCTTTCCTTTACTGGTAAATACCGGCGAACTTACTATAGACGAAGGTAGAAAATGAGAATTTACCTTTCGTTGGGCTTCAGCAGCGAATCCACTCTTTGCAGCACGATTAGTTGCCATTTTTTTCTCTAATAATTGTTCTTAATTATAATCAACACTATCACTTTTATTATTATTTTTATTATTCCAATTACAACTACAAGCAGTCGTAGGAGCGTATGCCGTTCGTTAACGTTATAAACGATTATTTAGCTGAGTCAAGTAGAGAAATACGTGGTGAAGAGGACAGAGCCCACGATTACGGAGCATGCGGTGTATTGAAATGGCCCCTCCCAATACTAGCCCAATCTTCTAATTGTAAGGTCCTTTCTTTTCAAGGCTTCAACATATCTGAGTTGTTTTTCTTGTAATTTCCCTCGATAACACTCTTAAATACAATGAATTTCCACAATTACTAAATTTAACGAAACAACGAATTCTCAAAACAATAGATTTATAATTGAAATATTCCATTTGTTGTTATCAGTTATCACAAATGGTATTCGAAACAAATAACTGATAAGGATTTGTAATGCATTCGATCATTTCTATTTTTGATGATTAGTTTTTAACGATTTCTAAACAATCGTAATAAAGTTGTCATTAAAGGCTTCAATGGAATTTGTTGGCCATAAGTGGAGGACTTCTTTTTTTGTCTCTTTATAAAAAGTCATGACTAATCTAGAGAATATTCTAGACGATTATTCGCAAAATTCGTTAGATTTTCGCAATAATTGCCTATTTGTTATTAATAGTAATAATTTCAACAACAATTTCTTAATTAAAATGTTTTTAATATTGATTTGTTCAGTTTTAATTAAGACGTGACGAAACATTGAGTACTATATTTTGATTTGTTTCGTATTTTCGTAAAGGAAGGTCGTTATTTTTCAAAACACATGTACGTGATAGAATTCGACAAATTTTGTGGGCTTTTCAAGAAGTTCTAGTGTTATAGTTCGGTTCTTGGCCATTTAAGGCGACTTAATTTCATTAATCCCCAACGGTTGTCCTTCCTTATTTGGTAGGATTGCGTTGTGTTTACATAATTATTGACGTCAGATCAACGTTTCTTTTGGGAACAATTTTCAAAAGATCTGGCCATTTATTGGCCAATTCAAAAGTGGCACTTTGGGAATTTTCAATGGTGCTCAGGAAATGCAATCTTTACTGCTACGCCAATGGTTGAAATTATCCAACGTCTACAGAAACCTTGAAATAGAGCATCACTTTGAGGTCTTCTTTACTGTAACCGACCTTTAATTCATTGTAAAAAGAGACAATTAATCAATTTTTTAATTAAACTATTATCGAATATAGTCTAGAATGTTTACTCAGAAATGAATAATACTTTTGAGATGGATTATAGATTGATAACTTGGTATTTTTCATAAAATTTTATCAATTTTCAAATACATGTTATCTTGAACAAATTACGAGTAAATTTCCACGCCCTGGTCGGTTTAGAAACTGATTGATTTGAGGAAAAATTCAAATATTCAACGGCAAGAATAAATACTTGAGACTTGTTGTATTGTTTGCTGTTGAAAATTCATTGGAACCAGTCGTTTCAATCCACCTACTACACGGACACGTTTCTTTTTTTTTTTTAATTGTAGGTGGTTGAATAGGACAAGGAGAAAGTCGTTGACTCTATTGTTGGAAAAAATGCAGTGATAACAGGTGGCAAGAAGGCCAAGGACTGTATTTTTTTCATAATTATTCAAATTTAACGAATATTTTAAGATATGATCAACGTTTTAATCAAGAACCAAGAAAAACAAGACTGGGCATATAAAAATGAGTCATTTGACCTAAATGGAAACTTTCACTGTAAGGATTTACATAAAGCCATATGTTGTGGTTGTTCTTATAACAACTGGCCGATATTGAAATAACATTAATGTTATTGCCCTCCGATATACGTTTAGTTGTACAAATATGAAAATCAATTGAAAACACGATTTGATATTACAAAATTCTATCAGACGTACAAATAGAAACTAAGGAAATATTGACGAGTCTTGTAAAATTGCTTGAGGATTTATTTCTTAAAGTCTTGTTTCTTTTTTTTCTATTAGAAGGTATTTGTTTGCGCAACTGCTCTACCATCTGTATAGAAAATTGATATTTTACCCATAAAATCTAGATCTAAATTTTGATCATCTAACACGTTCCAAACAGATGCATATCAAGGTGTTGGCTTACAAACCTGTTTTAAAAGTTTATTCGAATAGTTTGGTGTTATTCTAGTGATATGCACAACGGTTACGTCACTTATACTCCAACCAGATTCAATTGGTCGTCTTGACTTCTGAGGTTTTCGTTATAATTACTAGCTTTGAAGTGAAATCAATTAGAGGATTAAAGTTAACTCAATTTTCAGAGCATCACTTCATTACTATAATTTTCGTTAGCGTACAATTTCAAAGCCTCTCTACAGCAGCATTCGGTAAAATTGACTAGTTTGTGAAACTTTGATTAGTTAACTTGAAAGCAGAAATAGATAATAAATAAATTGGAGCTTTAAAGCTATTCGTACAAATAATAAATTATTGGCTTGGTCAGTTATTGATTGATTTCACTAGCTCTCCATCGAATTTAGCCCAATTCCAATAAATTAGACTTTCACTATTCATTCTTTGACAACCTGTAAAAATCCTATTTAAAGGAGATTTACCAGTCTATTCGCCTATTCAAGTTTCTTAAAAGAGTTCTTAATTCTAGTTGGATTTCTTCTTACAGATTTTTGGGGAAATTATTGATAAAAAATGTGGGGCTTTCTAACAGAATTCTGTGTTCATCGATTTTTCCAACTTGTTGTTTACAATACAGTCTTTGTATCGATGTAATTTATTGATGACGGGAATATTGCCCGATTCGGAGCGACAACCTGAAATTACCATTTCGAATAATAAATGTACCTATAATTGATATATGGGTACGTGTAATGGATGCTTTTTATGACTGATCATTTGTTCAAGCTCACTATTATAAATCAATATTTTTATTTTCTATGTTAATGTGGAGATATTTCGTTTATTTTTATGGCCATGCCATCTTGTGCATGTTCTTTTGGGAGGCAAATTTGTTTCAATTCTATTGTATAATTCAGCAACAGTGCCAAGAAAGCTATCTTGTTAAATACATAAAACATGCCATATACATACCCACATACATAATGAATAAGCGCCAAAAGCTACCAGAATTTTGTTACATTAGCATAACAACGAGATTTTGTGCCCTTTTACCAAGGCCAATGGTCTTTGTATTTACTGTTTTGTTCGCAAACTTTGCACCCTCTAAAACTCCAAGACGTCTTCCGCATCACAGCCAAAATAACAGTTGACATTGACCTTTTCGGTTTCGCTTGAATTCATCATTCAAAAATGACCATTTAATATTATTTGAAACCATAAAAAACGTTTTAATTGTTTGATATTATGGCGTTATTAACCATCTGCTGGCACACAAACAAAAACTTATTAGGGTAGGTTGTTATTGCATTACCACCATCTGGCCTAGGTGTTTGCCTTGTTCGATGGTGGCGGCGGTGTTCTATCGACCGTTATCCGGGGTAGACAGAGCGCCGCCGCCGCCACCGCCACCACTACCACCGCCGACTACCACCACGTTAGATAATGTTAGCAGTTGGGCCGTCGCGGCGTTACAATACAGACATGTGACCGTCTATAGAATTCTCTGATTTTTTTTCGTTTTAATTACCTCAAAATTTCTATTAATTAGAAAATATGGGGAATGGCATGAATAAGGCAAGTTTAGAGTTCTTCTGCATGTCGACTAACCAAACAAAATTTAGTAGAACATCAAGCAACAACAATAATGAGAGAAACCAATTCATTCACCGCTATTTCATTAGAGATCTCATAGAAAATAGACCGTCATTTCGTCGCTTTTCATTCATAAATTGCTACAATGCTACCACTGTTGTTAGATGATTAAATTGAAAATAAAATGATTAGATTTTTTGTTCTTTAACCACCCTACTACCATTATCCTTGACTTTCTAGCACACACACGATCACCTATTGCTTTACAATTAGATAAAAAAAAATTTGAAAATCACAATAACAACATCAATTATTAACGATTCTATTGTCGAAGTATTGTCCGCATAGAGAAATTGCGTGTTCACCACCACTCACCTGCCACTATTGTTATCGAAAGGTTCAAGAACCCTTTAAGAAATCGAAAAAAACAATTATATTCATATTTTATACTGAGAAATTGAATCGATTATTCAATTTTGGTGGTTGGTATCAGTAAATCTACCCTATTGTACCATGTAATATTCTACACACCCCACAAATGGTTTCATGCAAAATAAAGGGGGTGTGTAGTTTATTTGCAACAATCATAATGTTGGATTTTAATCGAATATTTACAGGTGTTGCCAGGATTGTATGTGGGCAACTATCGCGATTCTAAGGATTCCCAACAATTAGCTAAATACAATATAACGCACATTCTAGCTATACACGATACAGCAAGGAAAATTCATTCTGTAAGTATTTCATTTTAATTAAATTAATTTGTAAATACAACGATCTTAATTAAATTGTAAATTGGTTACTTTATCCGAATGTTAAAATCGATTGATCGATTCATGTTAATTGCAGGATAAACATTATCTTTGTGTTATGGCTTCCGATTCACCCGATCAGAATTTAACGCAATATTTTTCACTTTGCAATGATTTCATTCATTCTGCACGGCTTCGTGATGGTAACGTCCTAATCCATTGGTATTTTCGTCAATATTCTACCGAGATAATTTGCTAATTTTCTATGATTTTTCTTTGGCGAGTCCAGTTTAGCGGGAATGTCGCGCAGTGTTACAGTAGCTGTGGCTTACATAATGTCTGTAACGAATTTGAATTGGAAGGAAGCCCTGAAAGTTGTCCGAGCTGGCCGGTCTGTGGCTAATCCAAATCTAGGCTTCCAGAAGCAATTACAGGATTTCGAATTCACTCGTCTAACAGAGGTAGGAATATTGTGCAATAATTTTTCCATACTTTGAAAAGATAGGACATTTTGCAAGTTTAATTGTTGATAACATATAAAGTTTTCTCAATACGCCATAAAATTTTAATGCGAAAACTTTAGGGGATGAACAGGCATTCTTGACGAAATTTAGATGTTTTATTTATAATTGAATTGGAGCAGTTGTATTGTGCACATATACTTGACGGAACTTGATTTGACTTTCAAAATTTGCGTTCTTTATTCAGTTAAATTAGAAATTATTCCAAAGAAAGTCTGAAGTGATGATTAAATTCAAAGAGAGTCTTTCCAAAGTTACATATTCCGATCGTTAGTTGGAGACAGGACAAAAACACCAAAAAGGCACGTGGCAATTCTGGTGCTGAATTTTTCATAATCTCCAGCACGCTGAAAATAATTAATGAATTTCAAAAAAAAGTTGCTAACCAGAACAATCCAAAAATTAAAAGTATTTCCGTTCTCAATTCAAGATTGAAACAGAGGACTAGCCAAAACTGTCTCTAAAATCTTCACTAAAGCTGACAACGAAACCGAACCGAAAGCGAAAGCAGAAGAGCATTCAAGTTTTCGATTTTTCATCACATCTGTGGATTGTTTGTTTTCTCATTGTACCTTCTTTAAAGTTGAACCATCCGGATCCACTTTAAAGTTTCCCTCCATCATAAAATAACAATTCTTCAAAGGTGGCTCAAATCTACAACTTTATACGGACGCAAATCTCCTATTTCTAAGCATATTTGTTGTGTTTGATAACAGGAAATTGACCCCCCAAACAGTGTATTTAAGAGTGATGATAGGAAATCCGTCTTTGAGTTGATTTTAAGATCTAAATTAATGTTTACCGATTATTTCTAGTAATAATCCAATTAGATATAAACTCTAGATAATATTTTTTTTAGAAATTCGATAAAGAGATGAAGGTTTAAGCGGTTTATTTTAATCAGTGAATATATCTTTATGTACATATGCGTGTAATAAATCGAGAACGCTGGTTTAGTCTGATTAGTATGACATGCATACTCGATAATTGCTGATAACGGTTTAATGATTGCGACAAAATTCAATAAACAATAATATCTTACTATTGATAGTTCAATATAATAAACAAATTATATTTGATTCAATATTTAATCAAATACAGTACCAATTCATCGATTTGTTTAAAGAAAATCTAGGACTGGAAACACGTTAAATATCCCTTGAGGCTGATCGAACTGTAGAAGAAACACCCAAGAATGGTGAAAACTAAAATTCCCCTTTAAAGCCAAACGAGAACTTGTTGGTTATCATACGAATCGATTCATAATTCTTTCTTAAATTTTAATTTAAAATTAATGAAGCACAGTTGCGGGATTATCATTAGAAGAATACAGAATGCACCTATTCTTTACATAAATTTGAAACTCATTAAATCTCATTGTTGTCGACCCGACTAATGATCTTCGATTTTCCACTTCGACTATACAGTTTGGTGTAAATTTCTAATGATGAGTGGATTTACATGAATAATTAACGCCTCATTTCACCCGAAATGCTTCTCTTGGGTGGCTGTTACAAGTCATTTTCTATTTTTGACAAATACCACCCCAACACTAAGAATCGAGATTTTTTTCATGTAGCAATAGGTGTTTTATGATGGTGTTTTAATTTAGGAACGGCGCCGTTTGAAGGAGCGCTATCCCAGTTTAGCTCTAGTGGATAACGACATGGAACAGTGTTCATTAATGCTCAACAACTACGAGGAATTGCTACAATCAAGATCGATTTGTGAAGGACGCTGTGCGTTGGGTGAAGAATGTCCAACTGGATTGTGTCGTTCGAAAACACAACGCCGTCCTAGACGACAACATCACCAACAACAACAGCAACAACGCAATAGTCGACGATCAAAATCCGAAATGACCCGCAGTCCAAGTAGTTCAAGTACAACAAGCATATGTAGCACGTCGAGTTTTAGTGAACGACCAATATCTGGACCAGCCAAATTGCGTACAGGTATTTTACAAGAAATTAATCAAAATTATCATTAAAATGACAACATTAGAATCAGCGCCTCCGTCTCGTGCCAGTTCAAGGGTGGACATTTCGCACGTTGGTACATTGACAGCCCCAACAACCCCCCAGACTAGTCCGCCGATTTCACCGAAACGCCGCGGCACCAACACACCAATCAAAGTACCTTTAGCCCTGAAAGAGGACGATTCGGATATTTTATAGCCGAATTTCGATAGATTCAAACTACGAAAATACACAATTCCATCCGTTTTCTTAACTAGAGAGATCAAGACATAATTTAACAGTACAATAATACAAATATCAAAAAAAAACAGGCTTCAATTGAATAATTTATTGGCAAATTTATCATTATTGTTATTGAGGAAACGATAAATCCTGGTAGCACAAATTCAAATCTAGTGATAATGTTAAAATAATTGACGCGAAATAGAGAAAAGGTTGTTATTTAAATGGCGCTGGTCGCCATCAATTTCTTGCAATAATTGATACACGTTTTTGTAAAAATTCGGTGCAGTTTCGATTAAATTGCACATTTCTATATTTTTTTGTATATTTAGACGATGATGGTAGAATTTTAGAGCATCTAGAGAAAAGAACCAAAAATCTAGAGAAAATTTTATATTTTCCAAAGAGAGAAATATTGTCAATATTTTTTGTCCGTGATAATTTTGTATGGTTGTAAAGTTTACTTATTCCTTAAGTAAATCCAGATAACAGAAAGGATTTACTAAATTAAAAAAAAAAAGTATATAAATGGATGATTAAGTACAAAACTTGCGAGCATCCCAACGATAGTGTCCACTATTTTTAAAATTTTATGAATTTGAAACCGACACGTCCGTTGGGACGCCTTGTCTGCCGTTGAATTGAATCCTTATCAATTACATAGTAATAAAATCGTAGAAGTGACCTTATGTTTGGATTGTTTGTTGAAAATAATTTGCAACATTTTTAAGCAATAAAATTGTATTTTAATGCTTTTTGCAAAGATTTGTTATAACAATTGTTTGTTCCTCTTTCTTGTAATTTTAGCTAAATAAGACTAGATCTAATAAAAAATTTATTAAATTTATTCCTACCATTTTAACAGATAAAACATCTCCAATAAATAGAAATTTCCCAAAAAATCAACAAAACACCATGAAAAACACATAAATAGTGCACAGTTTCTATTCCAGGCAGTTTTTGTGGAATTAACAAATAATACAGAACTGTTTGTACGGTTGATTCTATCCTCTTGTACAAACATCGATTAATTCGTCGATTTCTTGGTTCAATTCATCGTTTTTCCAATCGTTACAAATATCGTCTAGATGATTATCGAAATCGTCCAATATTTCATAACTATTGCGTTCTAATAAATTCGTACAAATATCGAGTGTAGCGTCCGGCTTTAAACAAACGCTAAACATGTCCAATTGTTTATAATTACCATCTGTAAATTGTGCAATTTTCAATGCAATATTATCCAATTGCATACTTAAACGACTATTATCAATAACAACCAAACACGGCGAAGGATAGTTTGCTATCAATTTCTCCGATATACGATGGTAGGCTTTATCAAACGAACATTCACGTAAATTTTCAGCACCCGAATAATAACCCGATATGACCAAATTTTTCTTGGTGGCATATTCATCAATCTGTTGATATACAAGAGAAATTGAATTATTTTATTAATATTTGTCTAATTCAAATACCGACTTGCATTAAAGCTATTTCTGCCATTGGTGTTAAATTAATTGCAATATGAAATAAAGGAATGGCATCAATGAACACAATCTCTTTACTTTTTGTTGTTGACGATGGCGATAATAAAACGCCATTTATTGCACAATGCGGATATTTAGCGGCATGTAGGATTATTTTACAATAAGCACGTGCTGTCAATGTTACTTTAGACATTATTTTTATCAACAATTTCGATTAAAATCAACTAATAATCGTAGACAGCAAATTAACGAAACTTGAAAAATTATAGGTTATATTTCCTGTCAATTATAGCAGTGTTGACAACTATTGCAGTAAAAATCCCAAAATTCATACCGTTTTATCGGGGAATTTTTTAGTGATTTTGTTTATCGAGTGTTGGTGATTATGGCGATTTGACAAACATTCGTGTCAAGATGACGTTTCGTCGATTCAATTGACTCGTCAAAAAAATGTTCGATTCGTGATGAATAATAAACAGAATATTAATAAGAATGCAGACGAAATTGCGCGTATATTTCAAGATTTAAATCGTGAATTAATCAAGTCTGGATTTAGTACAAAACAATTGGAGAATGCTTGCCACATTGATGAATCGCCACCAATAAAAACAAGCCCCTATTTATTTATTATTATTTTAATTATTTCATTATTTACATCAATATTTTATCATTATAATGTTCTACAGGTTGTTATTAATTATTTTTTTGGTGTACGGTGTCTAGTACCGAATAATTATTTTGTATGGGAAGCCACAAGGCCCGTATCGAATTGTGAGTTTTGCATAAATCTAACACAACCGATCCTTTTAAAAAATCTAACAAGGGACGAATTCCAACCGTACGCATACACATCAAGACCGATTATTATAAAAAACGCCTTCTCCCATTGGCCAGCTATCAAGAAATTCACTTTCAATTTCTTTAAAGAATTGTACGCTAATGTCAGCGATTCGTACTATAGTGTCGATGAGGAATGCCAATTTTTACATTTCAAATCCGATTTTATATCGATTCGGGATGTTTTCTCGATGACTCAAGCTCGAATTAATAATGAGAATGGTGAACAATCCTGGTATGTCGGTTGGTAAGATCACCATCTAATTTTGCTAATGATTGTTTAATAATAATTGCCTTGAAGGGGGAATTGTCATCCGCAAATTGTCGACGAAATCCGGAAATATTATCCGAAGCCGCATTTCCTGCCTGATGATTGTGAAATTCCCGCAAAAGATTACGTTTTTATGGGGTACGATGATGGGGCTACCATGCATGTATAATCTCTTTTTTCTAATAATTCCGATTATTAATCGTTGATATAATTTTAGCTCGATTTTATTAATCGGTTAATGTGGCAGGCTCAATTGCAAGGTGTGAAAACTTGGCATCTAATACCGCCACCGGAATGCGAACGGATTTGTTCGAAATTAACATTCTTAGCCGAACCGGGAGACGCCAGTAATTAACTTTATAATTACATTCATAATTAATAAATTTAATTTCGAAATAGTTCTAGTTGATACAAGAGTTTGGTACCATGGGACTACTATAGTACCGGGCCAATTCAGCCTTTCAATACAATCAGAATACGGTTGACAATCAAGCATATGGGAAACTAATCTAGTGGAAACTGTGCCAAATAAAGCGACAATTTTCTTACAAATTCACCAAAAAATTACCAAACAATATTCATAATCGTACTAGTCCGTTATCTACTGATTTATAGTCACTTTTCTTGTTACCATTCACTAGTTACTTAAGCAATTATAGGTATTTTAACGTGCCATTATAATCAATGCCATTTTATAATAAAATTATTTTAAAAAGCGACTTTTTTATTTCTGTTTACCGTCATAAAATTGAAATTTATGTTAATGATTGATTTAGTAGAAAAATAAAAGGTAATAAAAAATATGTAATCTTGGCGGTTGATTTGCGGAAAATCCATATTAATTGTAGTTGCAAAATTTAAAAAAAATGGGCGTTTTTATTGGCTATTATTATTTTCTCACCTAGCAATGAAACAAATAAACAAATTTGAAAAATGGAGCAAATATCGGAGACAATTGTGGAAATTTTACGAGATTTCCAACTGGAAAACTGCGAAAATCTTGTAATCCAACAGTTGGTTGATTTTGTGGAAAATTACGCTATTGAAACCCTGAAAGAGGCCGAATATTATGCAAAAAACGACAATCGACAAACTATCAAAAAAGACGACATCAATTTGGTGATTAATTTGAAGAAAATCACGAATCCCTGCAAATTAAATCGACGACAACTTTCAAGATGTGCCAAAAAGATTAATTGTCGCAATTTAAAGATAATGCGGAAAAATCTACGATTACCCGACGATTATTTGGGTTCTACCAACTATCAATTGAAACGAAAATCGTCAATTAATAATAGTAATAATAATATAGTGTGTTATTATCCGACAATTAAGATGATTAATTTGTCGAAGATTTGATAAATTTCGACTATTTAATTGAATAAAGCATCAATCAAAATTCGATTAATTTGTTAATTAAATAATTTTCAATTAAATGTGATGTTTTTTCTTAAAAAAAAATCTTGAGTTTGCTAATCATCCCTTCCAAAATCGGTGCGTACGTGACGTTGCTCGTGAAGCGCAATTTCACCTCGAGTTTCAGTCTGTTTGTATTGTTATCGTTGTGTTGTAATTTTATTTTTATTATCGAATAAAAAAATAGTAATATGTCGATCAATTTTGTATTTATAGAAATTTTGTAATAACTACGATACTTGTGTTAATTTATAATTAATTGGACTTTGTAAGTTGGCTTGTGTAACAAAAAAAAAATGGATAACCTCAAAAAACCATGGGATAGTAGTCAGTTGAGGAAATACGATTTAAATTTAGATACCGTACCACGTCTACACTACGAAGACCCGAAAATCGATGAATTTATTCGATCAAATGTGAGCCAAATTATAGAAAAATTAAATTAAATTCGATTGTTGTCAAATTGAACATAACCTCAATTATTTGTTTACATGTACCGTTTCTAGAAACCTGTCGTCATCACCGATTCGAATATCGTACGGCCAGCTTGTGTTAAATGGAATTTAGATTATTTAGAACGTAATTTAGGCAATTCGGGCCACACTGTGTTCATGTCCCGCAATCATAAATTCAAATACTACGATGAGAAGAAGATATTGAACCGTAACAACTCGAAGGGTGTGGAATTTCAACCGCCTACAAGAAAAGTCGAGATGAAAGTCGGCGAATTTATGAAGAGATTACGCGAATGGAAACGGGGAGATGATAGGTGCAATATCGATTAATTTCGCTGAAAATTTCCAAATTAATTTCGATTTTTTAGACTGTATTTACAACAATCTTTGAATGTTACTGTAGGCAGTTGTATAGTTGAAGATTTTGTAAAATTCGATTGGGATTATGTGAATAGTAAACAACGCTTACACAATTGGGGCCCATTAACCTCCAATCTATTGTTTATTGCAATGGAGGGCAACGTAACCCCATGCCATTATGACGAACAACAGAATTTCTTTGCACAAATCTCCGGCTATAAACGTTGCATTCTATTCGCACCGGATCAATTCGAATGTCTGTACCCATATCCGGTGTATCATCCGCACGATCGACAGAGTATGGTCGATTTCGATCGGCCCGATTACCAGAAATTCCCCAAATTCAAAAATACGAAAGGTTGCGAAGCCATCATCGGTCCCAGTGATGTGCTCTACATACCGATCTATTGGTGGCATCATGTCGAATCGTTATTGAAGGGTGGTCCGACTGTTACGATCAATTTCTGGTATAAGGGCGGCCCGACCAGTATAGAGTACCCGTTGAAAGACCACCAAAAAGTCTCAATCATGCGGAATGTTGAGAAAATGTTATTAGAAGTATTACAAGATCCGAAAGAAGTGGGGCCTTTATTGAGGACCATGGTGTTGGGACGGTATGCGGATAATGAACAAAACTTGAAAAATTAATTATTTTGAGCTTTTTCTTTTCTTTTAACTCTGTGTTAAAAAATAATAGTATTGTAACTGTGATGTGAGTTGCAAAAACTAATCTAGTTTTATAATTAACATATTTTATTTTATTTTTTTTTGAAAAATAATGAGACATCAATTATCGAGCACTAAAATATACCAACTCTTAAGTGAGATTTGTATTGTGTAAGTCAAATTATAACTAAAAAGAAAACTGTTATAATTGAGCAGAATTTTAGAAGCTTTTGTTGTCGCTATCCTGTCTCAATATTTCCACTTTATTCTTATTGTTGCTGTATAAATAATAGAATAGATATGCCACCGAAGACCAACACTCAATCGATCGCGATTCAGATAAGTAAATTATTTATTTTAATAGCAATGATTTACGTATACGGTAGTAGGGCTTGTAATTTGAAGAATTGAAGCTAATCGTTGGTCTTGGGTGGTGAATTTTTAAACATCTTTGGTCAACTTTTTTTTTAAACAATTAATCTGAATGATATCGAGAGAAATAAATAAACCAATGAATTATTTACAACAAAATAAAATATAATCGACAACAAAATTAAAATCAACTCTTTTTAAACTCTTATAAAATCGTGTGAATTCCTATAATATATACATTTTACATTTAAAAATGTAGCCCATTATAAGTACAATAAAATAGAATAAATGATATTTTAACAGCTACGAATCTAAAGGATATCTTTTAAGGTTTTGAACTGTTTTTAAGTGATATTAAAAACAGTTTAAAATCATCAGTACAGTCGAATTTCGACAACTAAAACTTTACAAAAAAATTAAATATCAATCCCCAATTAAAAAATCTTTTGACATCAAGTAATTTAAATTATCGAAAGTTTGAATTGTTGAAATTCGACTATATAATTATTACCATTAATAATAATACTTAAAAATCATTAGTTATATACGTAAAATAAAATTATAAAGCATATAAACCTTTCGTTTCATCTTTTGATGAATTCTTCCGACTACTATCATTAGTACTACCCGATATAGTCGGTAATTGTTCAGCTGCTGCTGCTCTTTCAGCCAAAAATCGTTCAAATTCACTACTAGTTACAGATTCTTCACCACCAGTCTAGAAAAAATCGAACAATTAGAAATCTAATCAATAAATATTAATTTTAAATGTTGTAATTAAAAAAAAAACAGTTGAGTACAATAGAATGGAAAAAATTAGAGTAGAAAACAATGCAAGCACTTACTGTCTCTCCCAACCAATTGGCCATTTCGTCAAATTCTAGCTCAGCTGGATTCTGTGCAACATATAAAGCATAGTGGAATAAAAAATAAATAAAACAAATCAAAAATGAAAGAGTGATAGAGAATTCAAAACTATAATTACACATAATTCTGTATTAAAAACATAACTTACCGTTTGTTTAGCTTGAGTTGCCGATGTTATCCCACCAAGTAATTGATCCGATTCTAAATTATCTTTATACGTACTACCACTCGTTTTCGTATTCTCATACGATACATTTCTCGATTGTGCAAACATATCGAATTCATCATTTTGTTTTGTTGTATTCTTAGTTGGAACATTCTCAATTTTTGATAATTGATTTGAGGCACTAGTACCAGTACTTAATTTACTTAATTTCTGTGATAAATCTTTACCTTGATCAACATTATTATTATCATCATCATCATCAAAACTAATTAAACTATCATCACTTGTTAATTTTGGTTTAATAATTGGTGGTATAGCTTTTGCTACAATTTCTGATACTGATTTATTACCACTATCACGATTCTTCTCCCAACGACTATAACGTAAAAATAAATTATTTATATCGTCGTTTATTCGTAATAATTCAGCTGTTAATTCATCATTTGATAATTTACTGATCAATTCAACCAAACGTTCTTGCATACTCTGACAAGTTACATGTAATTCCTATAAATTATAATCGGATTATTTTCGAAATTAAATCGAATTAATTCGATTATTACTTGTAATAATTCCAATTCATCTGGTTGTTCATAGCCGGGCTTCATTTCACTCAACATTTCACTAAAAACACTCATATTATTTTGTACAATATCCAATTCTGATTGTAATTTAGCCCTTTGTTCCGGTGTTAAAATACTATTAGTCGGTGTAGCAACATTTACCGGTGACGGATGGTGTTGTGTTTGCGTTTCAATCGCTACCTCCGACTCGACACTCTAAAAATTCAACAAATAACTACAAAACCATAATAATAATAATAAAATTTACTCTTTGTGGTGTATGTATTGGGGCCATTGCATCTAGATCGGTAGCTGGAAATTCGATACCTTTAGCTAATAGATCTTGATAGACTGCCACAACACCGGACATTTCTGGTTGATTATGGAAAGCATCCGCCCATGATTGTATCAAACTTAAGACTTTCTCTTGTACGGCTGTCGGTGGATCGTTTTTAGGGCCAATCAATTTCACCTAAATTTAACAAGTTTGAATTGCATTTTTTTTTTTTAAATAAATTATCAACAATACCAATTCTGAGACGAAATCTTTATTGCAAATCAAAATGTGGAAACGTTTACCACAATTTTTAACGCACGTCTCTAATACAGTCAATGTATACATGACGATTGTATAATTTTTACCAGCATTCTGTTGTAATCGTTTCTTTATAGCTTTAACAGCATCTCGTGGCCCGTCTTCTGTTTCATTTACTAAATCACATATCTCCATATTGAGACCCCAATTTTCGGATGCAAGCGTCCCATCTGTCGCTTGTTCTAAACATTATATTAAAAAAATAATTGTAGAAAAACATTATAATAAATAATAATAGAATTCGTTATGAACTATGTAAATAAAGTGACTCATTATTTATTAGGTAGATTAGTTCATGACGTCGATACAATTGTTATTAAAGGTCGGTCTAATCAGGATGATAATTTTAATAATTTATGCAAATTTAGACTTGTGTTTTTTTGTTTGTAACGAAATAATGGAGAAAGTATGGAATTGTGCATACAGCATAACAAATAGGGCGACTTAATCGATGGCTTAAGTGGATTAAATAACGGCGTAGAACCGTTAAGATCGTACAAAAAAAACCATAAAACTCGAACAAATATCAATAAAATTACGAAAATTTCCCGGTTACTATTTCAATTTCCAATCAATGCTTTCCGATAATTTATCGACATTGTTATTGGAAAACAATAGAAATAATCGAATATTCCCAATTGATAATTCAAATGAACTCACCTATTTTACTACCAACAGGTGTGGAAAATGGATTTCCACCTAAGGCATTTCCAAAGAATGACATTATTCGAAATTAACAATTTTCTTTTTGCGGAAAATTTCAAGAAACGTCTCTACAATTCCACTGACATTAGTTTGACAAATCACAACAACTATAATGTTGGACATTCTGATTAGTTTCGCATGTATGCCAACTGTTTCAAGGCAATAAAACAGAAATTACGCGGGAATATTTAAAAACATTTATTCAAAAAAAAATTATAGAGAATATCCGAAATTTTCGATCCATTTCAAACCTTCTGTTGTTTGTTGTTTCGGTTTATATTCCAAACCGATCCAGTCGTTATAACCGGCCGTTTTGAGCGTTTCCAGTACATATTTATAGTTTAGTTCGCCCAAAGTATCGGGTTCATGACGATCTGGCACTTGAGCTATTTGTACATGACCCACGTAATCTATTAAATCTTTAATATTATTTGTAATATTACCACGAATCTGTTGTAGATGGAATATATCTAACATAATCCTCAAATGTGGACTATTTATCTTTTTAACAACTGATAAAGCTGGAGACAATAGAATAGAATTAATATTAGGATTGTTAAAATTAAATTTCTATAGATAATACCTTTATCGTAACAATTCATATAGTAATTCGGTACGGAATATTTGTTTATTGGTTCAATAACACCGACAATATTCGCATTTTCTAATAATTCCGTTGCATATTGTAGATTTGCCTCATACACACGATCATGTTCGTTTGTAATATTTTCAACTTTACCGGACATAATGTGGATCTTTTTAGCGTCCAGTTTTTTAGCATAATCGATCGTTAATTGGAGACTTTTTTGAAATGCTTCCTGTTTGTCTGGAATAGCAGCAAAACCAAATTCACCTTTGGTAACATCTCCTGTATACGTGTTGATTAGAATCTGTTGTAGATTTGCTGAATTCTTGGCATTGACAACATCGTTCTCGTTTAAACCGTAGGGAAAGCCACTTTCAACAGCTTTAAAACCGGCATTCTTTGCCAATTTGTAACGTTCGACAAATTGAACTTCGGTGAACATCATCGACAAATTTGCACAGAACTTCATCATTATACCTTTTTGTAGACTCTGTAACAGTCTTATTGTTTTATACGATACAGATAATTGATAAGAGGAATATTTAAGTGACCTTGTTATTGTAAAATAGAAAATATAAAGAAAAATTATGAGGACTTCAACTTTTACAGCGTTTTCAAACTATTGCATTTTTCACACATCTCTTTTCAAATTAAACAAAAATAAAAATAGAAAAAATAAATTTTAGTAGAAATTGAACTAGGAATTGATCTTCTTTATTAATTAGATTAAGTCTTTTATTGATTATTATTTGAATATACCTACAATCCAGCGAAAACGCTTTTTTCAAATTACATAATTAAGACACCTTAGACACATCCGTAAAATTTGAGGTTAGGTTAGTTGTCAAAAAATATTACCTAACGATGGCTTCAATTCTCCGACAATTTTCGAAAACATTTCGCCCTTCTGTGATCCGAAATGGAGGTAAATTTTTAAAAAACACCAATTTTTAACTGATTTATTTAATTTTCGATAATTTCCCAGTATGTGCAACTAATGCTGTCCGATTTAAGACAACTGAGCCTGTTAAGGAAACAAGACGTAACTATTGTTTTGATTTTTCTCAATTATTGTAAAATTGTACAATTTTAGCAACTGTACGAAAAAGTGATGCTGTAGTTAGGTCGCGATTAATTGATTTTGGTAAATACGCGGCTGAATGTTTGCCAAAGTATATACAAAAAGTTCAAATAACAGCTGGTGATGAATTGGAATTGTTGATTGTACCAGAGGGTGTTCTGCCTGTTTTACAATTCTTAAAAGACCACCACAATTGTCAGTTTGCCAGTTTAGCCGATATAGCCGGCATGGATGTACCTAGTCGTGAATTTAGATTTGAAGTAATTCCAATTTATTGTCATTTTATTGATTGATTTCAATCGTTGTTTTTAGATAATTTATAATTTATTATCGTTACGTTTCAATTCCCGCATACGTGTCCGTACTTATACAGATGAATTAACACCGATTGATTCGTGCAATGATATTTATAAAGCAGCAAATTGGTATGAACGTGAAATTTGGGATATGTACGGCGTATTCTTTGCTAATCATCCAGATTTACGGCGTATCTTGACCGATTACGGTTTCGAGGGGCATCCATTCCGGCGTGATTTCCCATTGAGTGGTTATGTTGAATTGCGTTACGACGACGAGAAGAAACGTGTTGTTATTGAACCGTTGGAATTGGCCCAAGAATTCCGTCGTTTTGAACTATCAGCACCATGGGAACAGTTTCCAAATTTCCGTAATATACCACCGGCTAGTGAAGACGTACCGGTTGACAAAGACAAAAAATAAGTACGTAAAATAATCGATTTTATTGTTTGTTGAAATTTGAAACATAACAAGTTTTTGGAACTACTTGGAAATACTTTTATTTGGTTTTATTTGTGTCGTTTTTGAAAATTTCATATCTTTATCGACTCCAATTCAATCCTAATATGTTTCTAGCTGTAACAAATGCTGAGACAATTGTATCTTTAGCGTTTGAATTACCTAAATCTGTTTTACATAGAACATCATGAATTTGTACTGCTTCTAATAAACGTTGATTTAAAAACTTCCATGCGGCTTCATGATTCTCTGATTTATCTTGTATTAAATACAGTTCTGTTGCTTTATAAACACCAGCCACACCTAATCTACGTGCGTACCAATTAAACTATAAATAAAACAGAAATGTAATTAAAAAACGACTACAAGTAGAAATAAATCAGATTAAAAATACAAACATTAACGGATCTATCGCCAGCATAATAACAAATATCGTCGACTACTGTCAATAGTGTTGCTAGAGCATTCGGTACATTTGGCGGTAATGACATGATCGCTATCGCTTGGGGCCAACGGCTCAAATAAGGAACCATCATTTCTAAACGCTTCCTCAAGGCATGCTCGACAAATTGTGCCGGCGGTATTGGATTCTCTTTATTCGACTTTTCTAACTAAAAAACAACCAATTACTAATTGAAGAGACATAAAATTTAGTAGTTTACTTGTTTCAAGATCTCGACCAATTTTAGATTGGATCTCTGTTGAAAATAATGAACCAAATCACCACCACCTTTTGGAAATAAACCGTGCGTTATACCGGGATAACCGCAACATTCAGCACCATTACGTAAGGCCTCTTTCGACCAACCCAATTCAACAACAAAGGGCAGTGAAGCCTCCAAAATCTTCTCTTTAATCTCCTCTTCATAAGGTTTCTCTTGCTGTTGTTTTTGTTGTTGTTGTTGATTAGTATCAGTTGAACTATTCCGAATTGCTGCCCATACCGTGTACGTATCTAAAGTTATAAGAAATAAATGAAAATAAAACAACCAAAAAGCATGCATTGTTTATTAATTCAATGGTTTTTTTCTCAATTCAATACAAGTTGTAAGTCTCGATAGTAGACTTTGTATAACGTCTAGAGTAGTTAGCGACATATTCATTATTTCAAGTTTCTTTTCATATGGTAATTCCAATAAGTCTTTACCACATACAGTCAATTTAAAATCGATATCTTTCTTATTTTCATCGCCTTTTTTATTCTCTTGTTGTAATTCTTTGATTTTCAATTCATAATGAGCTCGAGATAATTCTATACCTTTTTGTAAATAGTTCAAATAATTCTCATCGATTTCATCCAAAATTTGATCGATACCAATTGTTGAATCTTTATCAATTAATATTAAATAACGTAAGAGATTTAATGTGGAAATAATTTGATCGGATGCATCAATTAAATCACTTTTTTCATTGTCTTCAAGCACAATAAATTTACGTAATAGATTGAATAGTTTCTCTTGTTTATAATAGATTGATGGATTTGTTAAATTCTCGCGTAACATCTCTTTATATTGCGTGATTAAATTACCACGTAGACCACTATGTTGGACACAATCCAGCAGATTATAAATCAATAAATATCGACCTTTATCGTCAAACGACCATAAATATTGATGGAGTAAATTTAAGCCGTCTTTACGTATTCTTTCGTTGTCGTTAAAAACTACAATATTCGATAATTGTTTACAAAATTTGCTGTGATTTTCATCATCTAACAATACAGACGGTAGTGAGTTTCTTTCAATGGATTTCAATAAAGTTCTAGTTAAATTTAAACCTTTAATTATCGTTAGACTGTGATTTAAAGCAAGCAATTCATTGATAAATTTCAATAAATATTGGAAAATGTAAACAGAATTATAAACTTTCGGTAATTTATTACAACAAATTTCTTCGGTTAAGATCAAATAATAGAAACAACCTAACGATAAATTATCCGGTTTCATTAAATCGACATTATTATCTTTATCGTGTATTTCGAGAAATACAAATGGGTTCTTTAGTATTTCAAAGATTTCGTTTAATATATTTTCAACAATACGACGAATTTTCGATTTTGTATTTTTATAAATACTCAGATCGAGGTATACAATCGGTTTGCCAAGTAATTGTATGAGAGATTTCCGCAATACAGAACAACGTTCATTATTTGTTGGATTTTTTAAGAATTCTTTAACAAAAATCAAACAAAAATCTATCAATTTAATGTAGATGTAATTGATACGTTCAACTGTAGGCTCGTTGTCTAGTAATAATCGTTCTTCTTCTGTTAATTGTAGATCATCGGGGATTTCCAGTTGGTTTAAATAAGTTTGTATTGAATTGAAACACCAAGCTAGACTTGTTATACGCTTATCGGGTACACGTAGCAGGATCGTTTTTAAAGGTTTCAATAATGTTAAAAATTTGGTATCATCGGTTGCCGATTCGATCTCCTCAATGAATTGTAAGAGAGCCTCTTCTGGTACTGATTGTTCGGCAATTTTCTCCAATAATAGTTGGCAACATTTAAACACTTCAATATTATCGTTCTCATTATAATCGTTCAAATATTCGCAAAGTATCGGTATTAAATCCCAACTATTAACGCGAATCTCTTCGCAATGTTTGTTATCATTGAACAAATCCAATATTTGAACTGTACTGCCTTCTTTTAATAGATCGCGGATTTTATTCGCAAATGCAGTCGGTTCGGCTATTTCACTCTGCATTTTGTCGGAATTATTAAAATTTGTGAAAAGTTAATTTCGACAATACAACATGAATTGTTAGGTTAGGTTAACATAACCTAACTTTATTCAGACAATTTGGAATAAATTTTTTGATTACTTACATTTAATATTAACCCGTATTGTTGTGAAAATAGCACATAGAGACATTTTTAAATAGAATGGAACAAAGAATTGCAATTAAATTCGATGAATTTCCGTATTAAACATATAGAACTTTTGTTAGTAAACAGTTGGTGATTCTGGCACCACTAATCTTGTAATTTCCAATAATACTCAAATTCAACCTAATTCAAAGCCGAAATTGAAGTAAATCCGCTCAATTTACGTTTAATTGTGCAAAGTTTGAATAATTGCAGTTGTTTGCGACCAATTTCTATAATTTTGAAACTGAATAATCTAGGGAAATTTGTGATTGTTTTGTTTGTTGTACAACTATATAGGAAAAAATTCCCCTAGTCACCACCCTGATAACCCGAAAAACTTCAACACTAATGTCAAAAATTTTTCGTTTTTTTCTAATCGGAAAGTGGAGTTTTTGTGCAATTTAATCATTTAATAGGTAATTTTAAATGAAGTGTTCGTATTTAACGATACTAAAGTATGTCTACACGATCACAACTTACGAAAGATTTAAATGGTAAGTTGGGAATGACCGGAAAATCGGTAAAAAAAATTCAATAATTGTTCACACAAGAGGGGAAAAAGGATAAAGAATGTTTACAGTAGATAGACTTGAAGGGGAGTGCCACAATTCGATGATTAATCCAGATTCTCATTGGGAAATCTGTTGGAATTTTCCAATTTTCAATTATCGAATGTTTAATTGTAACGAGAAACGATACGTGATATGAATTGATGAATGTCTCTTTGTATTCTATTTGTTGTTGTATTGACCTATTGACCCCGAAAAATTAGTCATAATTGGCCAAATATCAACACACACACTTGCATACACAATTCTTTAATTATTTATAAACTCATTATTTATTTGCAGAGAGTATCAAATCATCAGTTGGTAATAAAGTGAAGATATTGTTTAAAAATGTTGTCCGATTGGAAACTAAAGGCGATAAGACTGAAAATAGAGTATTGGTGAGTAAGTTCAAGTAGTTATAATGAAAAAAACAATCTTTATTCCTCATAAATTTTACAAATATCTTCATATTCAACATTTTTAACAACTCTACCCATTAGAAGACCGGATGCAATTTTAATTTCAGCACAATAATTCTTCTCATCAATTGCTAATAAGGTTGCAATCTCACCACGATAAGCACCATTAACAATTTTCACATTTTTACCAATTGCTGGTAATACAGTTTCTAAATGTTGTTGATCTAGTTTTAATTTTTTACCAGTTTCTAATAGTTTAATAATAGCACAATATTTATCTTTGACTTCTTTAATAACACCTTTTTGTTTATAAAATTCATCACCTAAAGATTTCGTTATAACTTTAACGATAATATTGTCTGTTATCCAGTAATCTTTACGATTGATTTTCTCTTTTTTGGTTTCTTCAATCTCTTTAATCTCATCTAATGCGGTCTTCTTTCTATTTTCAGTTTTAATCTTTTTCGTTGTTGATGATGTTGGATTATCAGTTAATTCTGTTGGTCTTTTAATTATCGATTTCAATACAGTTGGTTTGATTTCTTTTTTTTCGATTAATTTTAGATCTAATTTCAATTTTTCTTCGTCATTTTCACGTTTCAATTCTGTATAAATTGGTTCTTCAATTGGTTTACCATGTTCTTTTGCTAATTGTACTTGTTTTTCAACAAATTCTAATGTGCGTTCCTCATCGTCTTTATCCATTTTCAATTTTTTATTCTTCTTCTCTTCACGTGCTATCGTTTCTGGATCACGATCAACATACGTAATAAACCAGCCTTTTTCAGTTTCATCAACTATACATTTACCAGTACGTCCTAACCATTTAACAAAACCGGTTAATGTAACCCATCTAGTTGCATTCATATGTAAATGATTACGATCTGATATATATTCTTGATAGACACGATTAGCATTAACACGTTTCGTACCAAATTGACGACGTAATATTTGTAAATATTCTTTGGCAAATTCAAAAGAGAAATCATCGATATAACGTTTCGAATTATCAGCAAATAATAATAATTGTCGTTGATGGGATTCGGACATTGTATGGCATTTGAAGCCGTTCTCATCACGGCATTGTTTCTGGCACATTTGACAATACCATCGTAATTTTTGTAGGCCTTTTGCCTTCATCTTATTGGCAATGTATTTGGGGGTACCCACTTCGGCGCGCGGCATTTTAACTCAAATTTACACAAACTAAAACACAATTATATGAAATAAAAACTATTTTATAATGAATTAAATTTGATTTTTAATTAAATTTCGATAATTTTTCACAAAAAAACCTCAAATATCAATTTGATGTTCTGTTGACAACTTGCAATCAAATTGACAACTGTCAAATTATTGTAGAAATATAATTATAGATGGCGCCTTTTATTAAACTAGTAATTTTTTTTATTGAAATGGGCACTCCAGATTATTGAATTTAGTTACTTTTATTGGCGCTAAATTTGAAATGATTTTCAGGTATTTTCACCATGTCGTATATTGTTGCTCACAGCAAAAGTGCCAACAAAAGTAAGTTTTCCATAATTAATTAATTATAATTATTGAGAGTTTATTTGATTGATAGATCGACTGCCATTTCCATTATTTGGAAATACAAGCGTTGGAGAGCAAACGTGGCAATCAATTAAGCTTAACAATAAACGATAAAGTTTATTCGTTTTTAACAGGAGACGATTCAACATGTAGTATTGAAGTTGATAATATGATATCGGCATTAAATAATGCTATTAGAAATATATTTCCAACTGTTCCATTACAACATATAATAAAAAAAGTAATTCTTTTCGATTTAATCTAATTATAGTTGAAGATATTATTAATTTTTCTTTTAAATTTAGATTGACGTTATACCAAATACACGTTTACAACAATTAAGAGATTTAGAAGCTATAGCTAGTAGTCGTCGTGAAGTAGGTCCATGTGGTGGTTTTTCTACACAATATGCATGTATGTGTGATTATCATGGTATGACTTATCGTGAAGAAGTCGCATGGGATGTGGATAATATTTATATGACATTAAATACAAGGGAGTTATGCCTTAAAGATTTCGATTATTTGGATCAAAAGTTTGTCCAATTCTCTGTTGTTAATAGGTGTGTAAAATGGATTAAATTGATTTTGTTTTTAGAGATTTAATTCCAATAATCAGTGCATTGGAATATAATACGTGGTTTACAAAATTACGTGCAAATCAAGTGAAATTATCACACGATAATATCGAACGTATATTGCACGTGTTGCGCAAATCAATTAATTTAGAAGAGATCTATTTAGATAATTTAGGTTTAAAAGCTGATTTTTTAAATAAATTAACAAATGTATTAAAATTAAATCCGTCATCGGCATTACATACAATTGATTTGTCGTACAATACAATTGAAGATAAAGGTGCTATCTATTTATCGAATTGTATACAACGTTTAAATAAAGGATTAGTACATTTGAATTTGGCCCATTGTGGTTTAAGTTCGAAAGGTATCAATCATCTATCAACATCATTAAATAATAATCCGAATATGTTGACAACATTGATCTATTTGAATCTGTGTGGAAATAATCTCAAAGATGATATTAGTGTGAGTATTTTTTTTTTACATTTTTAAATAAAATTAAACGATTTTAAAAATATCATTCTTGTAGAATTTACACACATTTTTGTCACATTCGAATGCCCTACAACATTTAGATCTATCATCAACTGATATAATCTTGGAGAATTTATTTGGTGCATTAGTACGTGGTTGTACAACAAATTTAATACATTTGAATATATCAAAGAATCCATTTAGTAGTAAAAAAAGTAAAGAGGCACCAATATCATTCAAACAATTCTTTAGTACAACATTGAATTTGAAATATTTGAATATGTCGCATTGTAAATTACCACAAGAGGCATTAAAAAATCTATTATTAGGTTTGGCATGTAATGAATTTACCAAAGATATGAATTTAGATATAAGTAATAATGGTTTAGGCAGTCAGGGTGCACATGTTTTAGAATCATGTGTACATGGTGTCCGTTGTATATCTAGTCTGGATATATCCGAAAATAGTTCGTATCGTTGATTTTATTTTAATTTTTTATTAATTGAATATTTCTAGATATGGATGGTGATTTAGCAAATGTAGTTTTAGCAATAAGTAAAAATAAATCGTTAAGACATCTACATATGGGTCGTAGTATGAAGAAACATATGTCTGTTATTATGGATGCTGTTGTACAAATTTTACAAGATGATGAATGTTTATTACAATCATTAATAATACCAGATTGTCGTTTAAGATCCGATACTTTCAATTTATTGAATGCATTAGGTGATAATAAATCATTAGAATTATTGGATATTAGTGGTAATTTAATTGGTGATTCTGGTGCACGTCTCTTGGCGAAAGCATTACAAATTAACAATAAATTAAAAACGATAATATTAGATCGTAATAATATCACAATACAAGGTTTCAATGATATCGCATATGCATTAGAAAGTAATCATACATTACAATATATACCGTTTCCAATCTACGATATAATACCATGTATGAAACAATCGAATGAACGTGCCGATTTAGTTATGAAGAAAATACAAGATTTATTAAATCGTAATGTAACATTAAATAAGAATATGTTGAAAATTTTACCGTTACAACCTGGTTTTCTATTAACATCAAAACAACAAGCATTAGAACGTTTAGTTACACAAACACAAGATGCTATCAAGAATCTAACAAATGAATCGACAATTATAACATCAAATAATGATATAAATCATGCTAATGATATTATTAAAGATGCTGAAAATACCAAACAATTATTGATACGTTTACAAGAAATTGCGCAATATCGTGATGATGGACATCCAATTGAAACGAAATTACAACAAATCGCCTGCGAAATTCACAACACCATCACCGATTATTTACAGGTATTATTTGATTTTTTAAATTGTTTATAATTATTTTGAATAATTTTAGATCACTACTGATAAAATGATGAAATGTTGTAAGGAACAATGTCCGTATGTGTTGCACGATGATCAAACAATACAAGAAATTAAAAAGATTTGTAAGAATAAGAAACAGATTCCTTTAGATTTTATTACAACATGTATTAAACAACAATCTGGAATTGATATAATGAATCGTGTTAGGTAAGTTTATTAATTATTGATTATCTTTGAACCATTGTTGTATCCAAAGGCAAATTCGATTGATATTATCGTGTAATTCTTCAAGTGTTACACTATTTAGTTCATTTACAATATTAATATTATATGAATTTCGTGCCTCGTCCAATATAACTTGGAAAATTTCACAATCAATATTATCTTCTAATTTCTTGCCATTATAGCCGCGTTGTATTAAACGATCATATAATGTTGTATTATCTGTACGTAATACAAATATAACATCGAACCAACGTTCTGGGAAGAATTCACAACTATGATAATCAACAATATTCCCACCATTTGCCATTAAATCCTCTAAACCATCTAATAATTTATCTTCATCTAATACAGGACATTGATAGATTTGATCGTATTCTTCTAAACAATTGTATTCTTTTGCAATTTTCGAAATTTCCAACCATTTTAAACCGGTAATCTCGGATAATTTTGAACATAATGTTGATTTACCTGTACCTGGTGTACCTGTTACTAGTATATTGGGTGCTTGTCGTTTCACTTGACCATTCGCCATAATTATATAATTTAATTTTCAAACAAATACTTAATTATGAGGGTTTATTAATTATGTTTTCTTAAATAATCACGTTGCCTTGTATCAATTTCAATAATAATAACATAACCTCAAAATTATGACAGTTGCCAATTTTAAAATAATTGGCGGTAAATTCAATTTTTGTCATTGTAGAATTTAAGTAGTACACTTTGCAAGTTCTGTTTCTGTTTATATGCTTTTTTAAGCGGATGTATAACGGAAGTTATTAATATGAAGAAATTGAAATTTCAAAGAATAATTTCGTGTCGGTAAAATGCCAATAACCAATGACTTATTTAATATGTTGTAATGACTAAAACATCATTGGAAATATTACATTAAGGAGCACCCAAATTTGAGTTTTGTTTTGAAGAATTCCGATTGAATTCCGAGTTACAGAGAATACTCTGGGTGTGTGTGTTTTTTCAATTATTGTTTTGTCCATATTGCTTATTGCCTTTCAAATTATTTTCAAATCGAAAGAGCTTTTCAAACCTCCAAGAAATTTTGCAATAGGTTTGTTAGTTTTTCGGTAAATTGACCGATTATTTCCGGTAAAATTAGATCAATAATTGTTGATTCTTCTTATCTTTATAGAGAGTTGAATTTGATTGTTGCATCTCAATTGGCCGAACAAATTACAGATGAAGTTTATGAAGCATTAATGCGTAGTTATAAGATTTTAGTTGGTGATGCTAGTGCAATACGTATAGATTCACCACCGAGACGCTCAAGATTATCAAGTTCAGGTAGTTCAAGACATGGTGCTAGTGATATTTCAATAACAGACAGTAGTCATCAATCTGATCATTCACCATTGGTGAGTATTTTTTTTATTAGTTTTTAATTAACGATTATGTGAAATAACCATACACTTGATTTACATGCAGATGTTGGAATATTTGAATTTAGTAAGTAGTTTTTTTATGAAAAACAGTTTGTATTATTTGTAGTTTATTTGATAAAAGAATGATTTAAATATTTGTTATTGATTGATTGAAATTATAATTGTAGGCAACTCCACATTTGTCGATTAAACGTAAAAGTCTTCATGGACGTAAATTACGACCGAAATCAGTTGTTGATAGTGTTGAAGGTCTTTCAGCTGATGATATTCCTAGTCTATTACCATCGAATAATCGTAATTCCGAAGAAGATGATTCTGTTACAGAATTACCAAGTGCTACACATCAATTACAACATTTGGTTAAAGGTTGTTTCAATATAATAGACTTTTCTAATGTAGAATTTTAATAAATATTTAAATTCTTAGGTCGTCCAAGACGAGCAAAAACCCGAGCACCAACACGTCCATTAGTTAAACATCCGGATGTTAGTGATACAATATCACAAGATTTAGTCGAAGGTTTAGATACATTTTTCCGTCCTGGTTCAGTAACACCAACATCAGATGATTGTAATTCATTTCAAGCTGATGGTAGTCCAAATCATGATTATTCATCACCTATATTGAATGATGATCGTAAAACACCAAAATTGAATCGCAATTCACCATTATTGCGTAATAGTTTATTAGCAGCAGCAGCTGCTGGAACAATAACACCAACACCACGTTCACGATCACATGATAATTTGGAAAAATGTTCACCATCATTTATTCGACGAAATAATAATAATAATGGTAGTGGTGATACGATAACATCACCATTAACTAGACGTTTGACCGGTGATAGTTTAATATCACAAGAAAGTAGTGATAGTAGTCTAACCGCTGAAATTAACATTCCAACCGAACATTCCTCACCGGGAGATATAGGTGAGTTATTGCTAATAAAATCAATTATTACAGTGAACAAACTTTCATTATCCGATGTCCAAAATATTTTTCCTGACGGCGTAAGGATCCCAAAATATTTTTCACATATTCAATTAATTTTATCTTATTAATTTAAAAAAAAGAAGCAGATATCAGAAATTCAAACAGAACACAAAAAATTGGTTTTATTGTTATTTTACATCGACATTTTCTATTAACAGTCGATTATTTCTTTATTTAGACATTTTATTAAATATGTTTCCATATGTTGAACGTAATTTTGACAGTTTTCTCTACTAATATTAATACATTATTGGTTGCTATAACGAAATTATTTATTTGTATGATAAAATTAATTGAATATGTGAAAAATATTTTGGGATCCTTGTGCAATCGGGAAAAATATTTTCGGACATTCGATAATGAAAGTTTGTTCACTGTATAAATAAAATAAAATTTATAGATGAAAATGATACATTGAGACAAATTAAAAATAAAACAGCACCAATAATAGCACCAAAACCACGTCCATGGTCTATGGTCAATTCAGAAGCTAAAACGACTGATTTAAGTTTATTAAGTGATGGTACATCAGCAAATAATTCAACAAGTAATACACCAGATTCAGCTGAAACTTTGGATAGTTTAGAAACATCATCGCTTGATAGTAAACGTATTGGGAAAGATATTAAATTGAAACGCGGTGGTAAGTATACGTTAAATATTTCTCTAATTAGTTTTGATTTCTGTTTAAAATTATTATTATTATTTTTTAAACAAGGCATTGTAACGAATTGTTTACGTGAACGTTCAGACTTCCGATTTTTATCTCGTAAGAAGGTATTTTTATTTCTGTTTTGTTTTTATTTTTATTGCCACACTCACCGCTTAATATGCACTTTAAACTCTATGTTTACATTGATTTAATTCATATCTGTGCATAAAAATTAGTTCCAAAGATCAATTTGAAAAGTTTAATACAAGAGAAATTGAGCAAATCCTCCCCTCTAGCGTTACAAATATTTATAATCTCTGTATTTCCCGAGAATAGACATCAAATAAAAACAATATTGGGGTTCATCAAGTCATTAATCCAATAATATTAAGCGGTGACAGTTGTTTTGTCTGTTTTTAATCGTATTATTAAGCCTTTCTATTCATTTTAGGAGACAACATCTGATAAAGATAGTCAATCTACGTCAAATTTAACAAGAAGAGATAGCAATTATAATTGTAGAGATACAGAAGATGCACATATAAGTAGATGAATTTTCTTCTCTCCTTCCTCCTGTTTGAAAAACTAAAAAACAACTTGCAATTGTAGTTTTAAGATAGAAAACGTATCTATAATTATCCACTTCACCTTCTCTAATATTATGTAATATATACCTATATATATTTTGAAAGAAATTTCGATTTAAAAATGAAAACAAAACAACAAAACAATCATATTTTTGTTAAAAAAAAAGAAGAATATTCTACTAAAATGTGGTTGTATTTGTTATCTTTACATACTTCGAATTTCCAGACTACTTAAAACAAAAGGAAAATTGTTGAAATTTCGTATAATTTTTCTATTATTTTTGATTTAATTTGCTAGAGCAAAATGAAAAGATTTCCAATTTTTGTGCTTCCAATATCATAGCATCTGCCTGTATTTTAATTTTGAATTGTTTTTCTTAGACGTGATTTTTTGCAATATAGTTTTTAAGATTTTTTGTTTTTTTGTTATAATAGCGCTATTGTGATAATTTCATTGTTGTATTTTTTCGTGTCATTGTCTTGTTTAATATTAGGATAATTTTAGCAATTTTAAGGGCATTAGTAATAAGTTTAGAGAAATTGATGCCATTTCAATTATCCTGATATTTTACACCATCATCACAATAATAAGCCATATTTTAATTATGATTTTACTAATCTAAACAGAAGTATTTGTATATAGGTTGTTTATTTTATATTGTATTCAACGGAATTCTCACGAGTCAAGTCCCTATTTTTGTTATCTGTTTATGTAAAAAAAGCTTCCATTTCTGTATTCATCTTTTTTATACTCTTAATAAAAAATTCCAGTATGTAGTTACATGATATTATTGAAAAAAGACAAACAGAAAAGTATAAATCAACAATTTAATTCAGACTATTATAGAATGGAGAGTTTTATACTAATTTGTGTCATAATTTGTCAATTTCGTAATACAAGCCGGAATAAATGATTATCCATGTGACCTAATGTGAAATGTTTTGATTAAATGAAAATGTGCAATAAATTGATTTGATTAAACGTACAAGAAATCCTGCAAATGAAGTCATGAAACCTTCTTTGGTCAATTCCCAAGCACCGCCATATTCCTCCTCATCTACACATTGGAAATTACTAAAATAGAAGTATATAACGGCAGCATTTACAACAACGAATCTACAAAACGAAAAACTCTAATCAATCGTAATTGATGTTGAAATTATAGTCTTACAGGACCAAACCTAGGAAGCCCTTCAATGGTATGAAGCCCCAAATAATACCGAGTATTATACCGATAGCTTGCCGTGCCCAATAGATTACATCCAGAAATTCGTCCTGTTTATAAGAAATTTAACGTTTTATTCAATAATTAGATGAAAAAATCGATTAACCTAACCTTAT
The DNA here is from genome assembly GCA_013841185.1 of Hycleus phaleratus. Taxonomy (NCBI): domain Eukaryota; kingdom Metazoa; phylum Arthropoda; class Insecta; order Coleoptera; family Meloidae; genus Hycleus; species Hycleus phaleratus. Next base: position 54,278 of record JACDRP010000230.1, read on the forward strand.
CCGGCCATTCAGATTTCGCTGTAATCGCTCGGTTCCATATTGATTTGAAATTTGTTGTCTTAACACTACCATTTTTTTCAACAATTTTAGTCTTCGTACTCATCTTTTATGTTAATTATTCTTGGATTTTTTCTAAATTAAACTTAATTAAAACCGGGGTTAATTCTGATTACTTGCTGACATGCACTGAATTTGACGTTGGTTACTACCAACAATTCAAATTCCCCTAAAAATTTGACGGCGATTCAAAATTACCACCATTTACCGGAATGATGATTGGTTGACAACTATAAACAATTGCTTTGTGACGGTGGCAGAATTTTGGAGGTTATTTGTACCGCTGCTGGGCGGAAAAACTCGTTGAGGTAGGAAAAATCGTTTCCCCTTCTCCAATTTGTTAGTTAAGTTTGTTTAAATTTTACGCAAGGTCTTGTCAAATACCGCTCTTGATTTGTTTAAAATTGCAAGCTTTTTTTCCATTGTTATCGTAAACAATTGAGCCTTTTTTCGTAGAAATTCATTTCGAAATTTCGTCTACGTGTCATTAATTCGAAGTGAAATTGTATTTTATTCGACTTTTAATTTATCAGTTTAATTTTGTATTTTGTATAAGATGGTCGTTGAAAAGATTTGCTGTCTTGGGGCTGGCTATGTCGGCGGGCCAACTTGTAGTGTAATTGCCTTGAAATGTCCGGAAATTCAAGTGACTGTAGTCGATTTGAGTAAAGAACGCATAGCCCAATGGAACTCGGATAAACTTCCAATCTACGAGGTAATCATTATTATCTTTAGATTTCGATTTGGATAATCATAATTCTGTATTACAGCCCGGTTTAGATGACGTCGTCAAGACGTGCCGTGGCAGAAATTTATTCTTCTCCAACGATTACACCACGGCTATTCTCGAAGCTGATTTAATATTCATTTCGGTGAACACGCCGACAAAAGCCATTGGAAACGGGAAAGTACGCAAATTCATACCTTGACCGATTTACAAGAATCGTCGATGATTTGTTTTGTTTTTTTCAATTTTTGCATATTGCGAATATTTTCAGGGACGTGCAGCCGATTTGAAGTACGTCGAAGGTGCTGCCCGTATGATTGCTGATATTGCAAAAAATGATAAAATCGTCGTTGAAAAGAGTACAGTACCGGTTCGAGCCGCTGAAAGTATTCTAAAAATTCTACGTGCCAATCAAAAACCGGGCATCTCGTATCAGATATTATCAAATCCGGAATTTCTAGCCGAAGGTACGGCAATTAATGATCTTTTGAATGCGGATCGTGTACTGATTGGTGGTGAAGAAACACCAGAAGGCCAGACTGCCATTGAGGAATTGTGTAATATTTATGAACATTGGATACCAAGGAAAAAGATTCTAACAACAAATACATGGTCGTCGGAATTATCCAAATTAGTATGTTTTAATTGTTGAGAATTTAATTTGTTTAATTTTTATTTATTTTGGTGTATAAATAGGCGGCAAATGCAATGCTAGCACAAAGAATATCCAGTATTAATTCGTTATCAGCAGTGTGCGAAGCTACAGGTGCTGACGTCTCTGAAGTCGCTAGAGCTGTAGGTCTCGACTCTCGCATTGGTTCAAAATTCTTACAAGCTTCCATAGGTATTAGATTTATATCCTTATCGTCATTTCTCTTAATGCTAGATAAGATATGACCTATTTATTTTCTAATGCTTGATTAAATATTTAAAAGAACAACGAGTAGAATTGTAGATTTTATAATTAATTAATGAATTTGTTCTTCTTTATTGGTTTCGGTGGGAGCTGTTTCCAAAAGGACATTCTAAATCTAGTTTACATATGTGAATGTTTAAATTTACCGGAAGTAGCGGCCTATTGGCAACAAGTCATCGATATGAATGAATATCAAAAATCACGTTTCACGGCTAAAGTTGTTGAATCTTTATTTAATACAGTCAGTGGTAAAACAATTTGTATACTTGGATTTGCATTTAAAAAGAATACCGGCGATACTAGAGAAACACCGGCTATTTATGTTGCAAAGACATTATTGAATGAAGGTGCATCGTTACGAATCTACGATCCAAAAGTGGAAGAACAACAAATTTTCGATGATTTAACGCATCCATCTGTGTGCGAATCACCGGAGAAAGTACGTCGATGTGTTAGTGTTTATCAAGATGCTTATACGGCTAGTAGTGGTACTCATGCTATTGTTTTATGTACTGAATGGGACGAATTTGCGGTATTGTTATATTGTTTATTGTTGATCCATTTGATTATCAATCAATACATTTTAGGCTTTGGATTATCATAAAATCTATGATGGAATGATGAAACCAGCGTATATTTTCGATGGTAGAAAAATTCTAGACCATGAATCACTCATCAATATTGGTTTTCATGTACAAACGATTGGGAAACGTTTACAGAGGCCGTTGTTAAGATGGTGTGGTACTCGTAATTGTAATTAGAATTAACATAAAACAATCGATCAATAGACGGGTTAATTTGTGTCTGATCTGTTTCGAATTTTTCTAAACAACAATGCTGAATGTTGAATTTATTTTTCGTACTAATTTTTTAAGTGTAATGTAAGTTACAGTTGGTATAATTTATGTGATAGGTTCGAGTTTTTATTATTTAAGTTGTTGTTGAGCCTAAGACTCACTATTTAGATTAATTTCAGTTGGAATAGATTTGAAGATATCCAGATTTGTACCCCCAGTCAAGAAGGATATAATGAAAATGGATAGCTGTTTTCATTCACGGAAAATGATTGATTATGGGGAAATTTAGACTTGACAAAAGTACAAGCAGATGGATTTTTTGAATGTAGTATCTAAGTAATCGATTTCACTTGGGATTAAGTCGAAACAAATTCGGTTTAATTGGATTATATACGAGTAGATCACATAAATTTATGCGAATTTTAATCGTATGAGCACAAATTAACCCATGCATAAAAATTAAAATTAAAATACTTTATTGTACTTAAATTTTACATGTACTCCCAGTATTATTCAAGTGTATTCCGATATGATTTGGGAACAATTTTCAATTAGGCTTTAATTTTATGATTATTGAGTAAAGTGCAATTTTTATTCGAGTAAAACTAGAAAAATAAATTTTATTTAAATTGACCGCGTTTTTTTTTATTTCAAATGACATATCACCATCAGCGCGATCTAGTGTTGAAATTCGAAATCATCTATCATCATCATCATAGACTGACATGGCTGATATTTTTCTAAAGTCAGTCAGTTTGAGATTTCGCATGATTTTCGTGTGGTATTTTCGAAAATAAATTCGTTCTTATTATTTGCGTGTTTTCCCAGTTTTGACGCCATCGCCACGATTAATTAAATAATCAATTAACGGTGGTAATAAATCGTAAATGTAGAGTGTTGTTGCGAATAAATTTGTGTGATAGTTTTTCCGATATTGTTTATCAATTAATTGGGTAGCGCTCAAGTGGTTTTTGGTTAGAAATTTCGGAATTTACAACAAATCGAGGAAGATCGAGAGATGCCAACAACAATAACGAGTACAAAGTGGATGTGTAAACAATTCATAAGAATAATTAAAGTGTCCTCCTAATGGCAGACTCTATTTTCATAGAAAATTACAATTTACACTTATTTTCCTTTATTAGATGTATTTATTTCAATTTCCTCTATCGTTATTGTTTGTCTATGTGTGTATAGATGTGTGGTTGTATGCGAAAATAATGCAAGACGTTGGTGTGTTTAAAATTATATAAATGGGGAAGAATTTTTTCGTTTTCAACTATAATTTCTGTTGAAACAATACACACACACATATATACATATATATATATATATGTATGTATATACACACACACGAAACAAAACAAATTACTATTATTTATAAATTACAAAATTACAAAGAATACAACAAAGTAAAAATCGAACATGTCCCGAACTGGTTTATTTGTATTGTTGGGTTACGTGTTTTGGTTTGGATATCTAATACACGGTAATTATCTAATTTTGAGTTTCAACAACCAATATTGATGATAAATTGTAATTTTCAAATAAATTTCAGGTATACAATCGCTGAAATGTAAATGTGATGCGTGTAGGGATAGTAACTATACGTGCGAAACAGATGGATATTGCTTTACAGCGACTTATGTGCCTAAAGGGGATGGTGGTGGTGTACAGCAAATTTATCGGTATGTTCTCAAATTAAAAAAAAAAACAAACAAACATATAAACGTCGTTATTTTGATAAACATAAAAATCTAAAGAGAAACTCAACAAATATACGTACAAAAATTAATGATAAATGTTTATTGAATTATGAAATAGGTGATGAAATTTAAATACAATTAATAATCATAATTGTTGATAAGGGGACGATAGAACGAGAATAAATCAATCAACAATAGCAACAACAGCAACAACAGGATTTATATTTACTGATAATTTCTATTAATATTTGGTTGAAATAATTAGATTTATGTCACAAGTTATTTGAAAGTTTTTATAATCGAAAATTACCAATTTTCTAATATTTTAACTCGTAGCGAAAGGATTTCAAAGTGAAAGTTTATTTGACGTTTCAAATGAGATTTTTTCTTAAAAATTGGGTCGTTTCAGGTACTCATTACTTACCACTATTCGGTTGAATAATTGGTTATTTTTCGGTTTAATAATTTCGAAATAGTCGGATAAAACGTATTGATAATCGTCAGTCAAAACAATTATTATTATTTTTTTTTTGATAAATTCAAATCGATGATGCTTTGCCAATTATTTGTCCTTCAATTTAATTTTCAGACGAGAAATACTAGAAGCAAAAAAACATGACTTCTATTGCTTTTTTTCGATTTAATTTGGCTTGCATAACAAAATCGAGTTTATTTTCGACCTTAATTTAGCTAATTTTATTTTATTTTTTTATAATCGTTAATAATTATTTTATTATTTGATAACAATGTTTATTATTCTAATACAATATCAACAGAATTGTTGTATATTAAACGATCGAATACGGAATGGCCGGAAAGTATGTAATAATGATAATAATGTGTGAAATTTCGTTGCTCGTTTCATATTGAAGAATACACACAAATCTTATGTCTTTAGCGAGCCAAATAGTATTTTTTTAAATGGATGATTGAAGTGAAAATTAAAAAATGTCGGGTTGTAAAAACGGTAATTGGTTTAGTAAGTTCTATTCGTCAACATTTAGAGAAATCATTGGCAGCTTAGGAAGGAAGTGCTTCTTATTGACTAGACATTCAACAGTAGATTCTTATGTTATCAATAGTCATGTGAAATTAATGATAAGAGTATTAAAAATAGATTTTCTAGTGATAGGTCTTTTCAATCAAACATTTCAAAAGTTATAGCTATTGTCTATAGTAATTTTAACAAATTGTCGTAATATTTGTATGTTTTATACAAATTCTGATATATTTTTGTTTTAGTGTAATAGTACACATGTTTTCTGGCTATTCTGTATAATAAATCTAGTGTAGCAGGAGGAAATTTCAGTGTTTAATAAATTTTCACCGGATCAATGTTTCTTTCAATTCCAAATATTTGTATAGCATTGAGAATGTACAAATCAAAAAAGGGGGTCAAAATTTATGGGACATCCTTATGTAAATAACATAATACGCAATATAAAATGAACGAGAGAAAAAAAATCAAATTCTCATGGTCAGCTTATATTGAAATTTATTTTTGATTTTTATTCCTTTTAATATACATACATATTGAAGTTGTTTCTTTTTCCATCTATCTGTTTTGTTTTCGAACACTTATCTTCTATAATAAACGTCAATTTTGATTATTATTAATGATAAATTGTCGTCTATTAACATACGGATATAATTTTTTTGAATTTGATGAAAATGATTGTAATTTCATAAATCAAAACTAATTTATTTATTAGTTATTGTTCTATTCTTTTAGTTTTTTGATAAAAACTTGTGACTTAAACATCTAATTATTCTTTGAGGTTCAGCAATACAGTAATGTTGCTGGTAGCCAGTCGATTGAATCACACATGAAAAAATTCCTAAATTATCCTTTTTTTAATCAACCTATATTTTGTTAATTTCAAAATTTTCTTATTATTTTGCCGTTTTCTTTTTGTAATTTTTATTTAAAAATAATTCGATAATCCTTGAAATCTTTGGATTTTTCTGATGATGACAATGACCAAAAACCTTCTCTCATCAATATGTGTCCAGACGGTTGATTTTAATATTTATTTCTTTTATTTAAAGAAATTATAAATAATACATTAAACAACTATACGTAGATTTTATTTGTAATGATGATACTTGTTATATTGTACAAAAAAAAAAAAAATTAGAAGAAAAGTTTCTGTGGAAGTCCTACAAGAGTTATATTCTCATTATGTTTTAAAATTACCGTCAATATTGCGTGAACGAAATTGTTTTATATTGTTGAATAATTAAATAATTAACAAGAAGAGAATCCGTTATCTTTCTTGTTGCTTAATTAATTGAATGTCTTTCGTTTATATTTTTCTAAAGAAAAATAAAATTTCCGAGAGAAATTATTCTTTGTTTATTATTATTCTTATAACGAAAGAAAAACGTGTTATTACTTTATTTTTTTAAATAACTATTTGCCAACCAAAAAAAAAGAAATTAAACAAGAAACAACAACAGTTGAACGGTATTCATGATTATGATGATGATAATTATTATTTTAAAAAAATTGCGCCATAGCTGTTTAAACCGAAGTGGCTTTTTCCCACCTGAAGAACCAATATGGTGCCAACAACGTGTCCCTACACAAGAATTTGCACATATATGCTGTGATAATATGGATTTTTGTAATGTCAACTTAGAGGCCCAACTTGCCTTGGTGCCTACTTCCTCATCCCCATCATCATCGACAAATAATGATGAACTGTATCAATATGATGATAATACCAGTACAGGTAACGAAAAGAGTGTGCCACCCTAGTTTAATTACCAAGAGAAAATTTGATAACCTTGTTTATTTTAAAATTTATTAATCAAACAGTTTTCGTATCGAATTTGATTAGAAATGAAACCAAAGAAGTCTTCCTTAACTTAAGCTAACTGAAATTTTGTTATTGTTTGTTAAAAAGTTGCAAGATTTTTTTTGAAACTAACAAGTTTTGTTATTATTACTATTATTATTATTATTGTTACTATTTTAATAGATTGCATGTTAATTGCAGAAATTTAACTAAAATTGAAGTTGGTGCAGTTAACAAGCAATTCCGGAGTATATTTTTCTATAATTTTAATATTGCTAGAGCTGTTTTGTCTCTCTTTTTTTTTAGACTTTTTCCATAAAACATCCACAATCCATATCCTTGCTACTCATCCTGTTGTCCAGACTGGCTATCAAACAATCAGGTTGATCAGAACATATAGAAATTGGAAGAAAAATTGGTATCTTTAGAAAGTGTTGAATTTTTAAATCGAAATTGGCGTTCAAAATTACCGTTTTTGTATAATTTCGAAAATTTAACAAATTTTAAAACAAAATTATTTATAAATTGGCTGTCTGTCATCATCGTATCTTAATTGTTCTTTACGCTAAATTTAAAAACGAAAATGAAATTTAGGTGCCTGGTCCGAGGCCTTCAAGTTCCTCCAAATAATCCCATGTTCTGCCATCGGCAGAATCCGATCAATCAGACATTTGTAATGGAGTGCTGCAAAGATGAAGATTTCTGCAATGTACACCTCTCACCCCAACTAATGCCAAAGCCTGAAGGTAAAATAAGAAGCAAACAAAAGACACGAAAACAATTCCAAATTTGTTCTACAATTTATTTTTTTCGAGGCAATGAAAATCACACCTTTTTCTCTTTATTTCTATCTCAGTTTATTTTTCTTGTACATACGAATTTCCTTTGATAATTTCTTGCAGCAATTTTCTTTTATCAGCAGCATATTTGCTAACAATTCTCTAATTTTCTTTTAATATACATATAGACACGCATTTGGCTTCGATTATTATTATTATTTTTCTTTAAATCTTGTATTTTACAGAGGAAATTTTTCTTTCTAACAGGTGGCAGTTTTCGCTTGTATATTATAGTAGCACTCTTTTGGGCATGGTTTTTTTTAATTACTATTTTAGTTTATATAAGGTAGATAGACTTTGTAAATAACTTTGTATTTTTAGAATTTATTTTTTGTTGTTGTTTAATAATAAAACAACTAATTTGTTGTGCGATAATTTACTGTAAAATATTTGTTCTGATTTCATGTGCATATATTTATTTTTCTCTAATTCTCTTTTTGTTTATAGATGTTTATTGAAAGAAACTATACCAATTATAGTACGAACAACTGGTATAACGACCAAATATTGTAACGAAACTTTATCAAATCATCCAGAATATACTGAGATTGTGATGGCATGCTGTGATCATGCAGATTATTGTAATAGTGAATTATTACCCAGAAATTTACTCGAAGGTTAGATTTTTCGTTCTGGGATACAAAAAAAAAAACATTAAAAAATGGGATTTATTATTATCATTATCATTTTTATCAGATCGCTCAAAAACCAACAACAAATTGGGCAAATTCGTTTACAATCTTGGTCTGCCAATGTGTCCTGTCTTAATGATTTAATTTTTATAAACATTTAGGAAAAAAATTGAAGGATTTTTTTTGGTGAAATTATTAATAGATTAATATAAACAGTACTTGAAATTGCGCAAGTTTAAATAAATAAATTTGGTGATTCAGTTTGGGGAAAAAAATCAACTAAACAGATTATGATTTTATGGTCAATGAACTGTAGAAAATATCCTTCAATTTTTCCTGTTGTCCTTTTGTCGAAATGTCAATGTTATTATTTATTATTATTGTTTTTATTACAGTTACAGGATGGTGCATGTTTAAAAAAAAATCGAATTCCGAAATTTTATGTACGTCTGCTATAAATTTATCTTGAAAAAAAATTATTAAATATTTATTTTTTCCGTAAATGAATCGCACAACTTGGTTTGTATAGAAGAAAACAAGAAATCTCTAGCATGTTTGCTTTATTTGCTTTTGCTTAGCTTTTAGTTGTGTCCTGTTTTATTATTCTCTAATTTATTTTCAAAATTCTTACCAATATTGGGTAAGTTTGCTTCTTTTCTAACAATTCATTAATTAACAACTGGTTTATTGCTATTGATTTGTGTTGTTTTTTTTTGAAAATTAGGTTCAACATCGATAACATTTACATCATTGGAATTAGCAGCAGCTATAATTCTACCAACTTTGGTGATGTGTTTTATTGTTGTTATTGGTTATTTTTTCTATACATCACATCAAAAACGTAACGGTGCTCTCCACCATCATTTACGACATGGTGAAGATAGTATTGAAGCACCAGATCATCCGATATTGAAAGGTGTCAGTTTGAAGCACATGATTGAAATGACAACTAGTGGCAGTGGTTCTGGTATACAATTATTTTATTTTTAAGCAAATTTGATTATTGTTTGTGTGTGTTTTTTTTTGAAATAATCCTAGGATTGCCGTTGTTGGTTCAACGTAGTATAGCCCGACAGATACAATTAGTTGAAATTATTGGACAAGGCCGTTTTGGGGAGGTTTGGCGTGGACGTTGGCGTGGTGAAAATGTTGCCGTTAAAATTTTCAGTTCGCGCGAGGAACGCTCCTGGTTCCGGGAAGCTGAAATCTATCAAACGGTCATGTTGAGACATGATAATATTTTAGGCTTCATTGCAGCTGATAATAAAGGTTCATTTATCTGTATTTTTATATTAATTATATTTAAATATCATCTGTTTATTTGATAATAGATAATGGAACATGGACGCAATTATGGTTGATAACCGATTATCATGAATTTGGTTCATTATTTGATTTTCTAAGTCGTAATACTGTAGATACAAATGAAATGATACGGATGGCATTATCGATAGCAACAGGTCTGGCACATTTGCATATGGATATAATGGGTACACAGGGCAAACCTGCTATAGCGCATCGTGATTTAAAATCAAAAAATATATTAGTCAAGTCGAATGGTACTTGTGCTATTGGTGATTTAGGTTTAGCTGTACGGCATGATGTAACAACAGATACAGTCGATATACCATTAAATAATCGTGTTGGTACGAAACGCTATATGGCACCGGAAGTTTTAGATGAAACAATGAATTTGAATCATTTTGATTCATTTAAACGTGCCGATGTTTATGCATTAGGTTTAATATTTTGGGAGATTTCACGTAGATGTAATGTTGGTGGTATCTACGATGATTATCAGTTACCATTTTATGATGCTGTACCATCAGATCCTACCATTGAAGAAATGAAACGGTAATAATCTATTATTGTATATAATCCAATTATTACCAACAATAATTATTAATTAATTTTAATTCGAATAGGGTTGTTTGTGTCGATAAACAGAGGCCTAATATACCAAATCGTTGGCAAAGCTGTGAAGCATTACGTGTTATGGTGAAATTGATGAGAGAATGTTGGTATCATAATGCAACCGCTAGATTGACAGCTTTACGAATTAAAAAGACACTCTCCAATTTTCGAACAGCAGAAGAATTGAAGATGTGAAATTACTCAGGTGATAGAAACGAATAATTCAATCTGTTTATTGATTTAAAAATTTGTAGATTGAGGAAAGACTCACAAGGTGAAAAATGAACTATAATATAATGGGAGTGTTTAATTTCTATGATTTCATTTTGATTTTTGTTAAGGCAATTTGAATATTTTGTTAAAGAAAATAAGAAGAATTCTTTGGTGATTCATGTTGATTGTTGTGAATGATGATTTTTATTTGTCTTTTCGTGTGAATGTTGTACGTTTACTGTTTTTCCTCTGAGATTACAACAAGAAAAAACAAAAGTTTAATTATAACTGCCCACCCATTCCATAGTTGTTAAACAAGAAGAGAAAAAGAAGAAACCAGTCGGCTGCTTCCTGTTGTTTTTTTTTTTCTTCTTCACTCAATTACTCCAGTTTATATGTACAGAATACAATTGTGATCCTCCCTCTTGTTCCACTCTGCTCACTACGTGATTTGTTTTAGAAATTGTTTTGGAGAATAATTTATTGTTACAATACACACATACATATACAAGAAATAAACTGCCGATTTGCCAAAGTCTATAAATGAACCATGTCAATTATTTTTTACATTGAAAATTTAATAGTTGGTTAAAAATGAAGACAATATATTTATCAATTGTTGAGAAATTGAACTTCTTCAACAGTTTTTAAAACAAATCATTCAGCCATAAGTAGAATTGAATTTAAAATACATTAAATTATAAATATTGTAGATAATATGATTTTTTCCGTTTATAATCAGGTAATATAGTGCAGCGTGATTATTAATGAATTTTATCGGTTTTCCCTTATTGATAATAGAAGCTAGTCAGATACAGAAAATGGAATCGTAGAGAAACCGGTGATTAAAAAAAATTTATTCAAAGACTGGTTTTTTTTCTATAAAATAAAAATTCATTTCAAAATTCTTCAAGCTTTAATTACAAAACAAAACGAACGAGCGAACATGGTGAAAGTTTTTAAAAATTCGTTGTAGTTCCTAAAATTTAAGAATTCGTTTTCTCTAAATGTATTTTTAGTTGTTAAATTTCGTTTAATAATTGATTCAACCGCTTTGTAATTCGATCCCTGGTTTATTTCGATGGATATAGTTTGGAAATTATACATTAAAAAAAAAAAAAAACAACCGTGTACAAGGAAGAAAATTAATTGTGCTAACTATATTTTTAAAGGATATCTATTGACAAAAATAACAAAAAAATACTATTAATGTACTTGTTGTAAAGCCTAACAATATTTAGTTTTGCGAAAAAAATGATTAATTAAAATAAAAAAAACGTGTGTACCTATAGATGTTAAGATGCACCTTTATATAAAGATTTGAAAAAAATATGAAAAATCTAACAAAAAAATAATAATAATAATTAAAATATAGTTTGCATAAAAGTATTTTTAAGTGGTTACAAGAAAAATTTAAACAACAAAACTTATAATCACATAGTTATTCTAATCATGTAATATTGTAATTTTTAAGTTGTACAGTTTTTCTAGCAAGTCTAGTTGTGTAAAATTGATCTATTTTTGAAGTTTTCAAATTATTATACAATACATACACAGACACTCACACACAATAACACAACACGTAATTTACATTCACAAAAACAATGTTTAATAGTTTTTCCACTGTAATACCTCATATGTTGTTTGTTTTTGTACATTAGTTTTATTTTAATTGTTCGATTTATTTTATGCATCATTTCTTTCAATAATTGGATCAATTATCGGTATGAAATTAAGACTGATTTCGAATAGGTTTGTGTTTTCTTTCTACTTTAATCGGCTAGGTATTTTTTATATTTAGAAATTTAGTATTTGATGCAGAATCAAGCAAAACTAACAAGAAAATGATTTGTTGAAGAAATTTCAAGTTCTGAGAGAAATTCAAAATTAAAGAAAAAAAGTTAATATATTACCCTATACATACCATTATACAGTAATTATTATTAAATGTTATTATTATTATTATTATTACTACTATTTTTATTATTATTATTGGTTTTTCTGTAGATGGTTGAGAATAATTACCAATTACGGTTCTTGTCTTGCTGTCAATATTGTACATACAGATGTAGCTATCCTCATGGAGAATTTTTTGAGAAATTAACAAGTTGAACCATTTATAAGAGAATGGTTGAAAAATATTTTTTAAATCAACAATAGTGCTGTTTGCAAGGTACAAATTCATGTCAGAGTTTTATACTTACTACTTACATTAAAAGAAAGAAATAATAATAATAAGAGAGAAAAAAAAACATAAATTTGTTGTAAGTTTTTTGCCAAATAATAAAACGTTAAATTGTACGCGATCATATTTATTTTAAATACATATACGAACTGTGATCCATTACTACCTATTATCTTCTTCTTCATCTTATTATTATTATTATTGTTGTTGATATTTATTTTTGAATTTCCTCTCAATCAGCTCAGATGTAAGTTGTCTTTGATTTATTTTATTTTCATTGTGACTATTTAAAAAAGACATAATCTTGAAATAAATATGGTCGCGTATTGGGTTATTATTGAGAAAAAAAAATCGTAGAAAATTATAGAGATTAAGGTATACTTGATGAGACGAGAACCCCGAAATTCTTTGGAAATTTGAAACAAAACTTTTGGAAAATTCAAGGTCCATACAAAAAAAAAAACAGAATCGATTTTGGCGGATTTTTACAATTTTCGGATAAAATTCAACCAAGTACTGTAATCTCTATTGTTAGATTTTTAAAATTCCTCAGGATAAATGTACACACAAATGCAATAGTTAACCTTTACTCAATATTTCATAGATTTTTAGAAAGTTTTGTCTTTTTTGTTTGTTTGATTGTTTGTTGAAAATGATGATGGTAATGATGCAAATGCGTTATTTATTTATTGCAGTCTTTTCAGTGGAAAGTACCCAGTTCTTATACCACTTCATATTTGGTGATTTATAGCGACTTGATTTGATTTAACAAAATTAGAACCTTGTAGTTCATCTTTAAGGATCCCCTACAGGTGCTTGGATTTTTAAAATTCGTGGAAAATTAGTGAGTTGTAATAAGAACAATAAGGTACTTTCTAAAGGAAAGTTCCGCATATTACCTAGATTATACGTAAAAAATTAGATTGTTTCAAGTGTTATTTTTCTTTGTGATTTTTCGATAGTTGAGAAAGAAGCATTTGCCTTTTGTTTGTTTTCTTCTTTAAAGAAAAAAGAAAATTATTTTATGTACAGAGATGTTTTGTGGCTTAGATGCGAGTATATACCATTTGTAAACGTATTTGAAAATATATTACTACTCAAAACAAATGTTTGTATCATTTATTATCAATTAAAATGACCGAAAATACATATTAGTCATTATCTTAATTGAAAGATAACAACCCTATCATTCTTACAAAGCTAAATTGAAGGGTGAATTTTAAAATTATTTATCAAATATAAAAAAAAAAATATATTAAACACTATTGATTCTTGGGTGGTGGCCTATAAATACCCACCACAACAGCATGATCCCTCTCGTACGGCTCCAAAGTGATCTGTTCTTGCGGTTTCAATTTGTCGGCTTGCAATTTCTTCACTTCCGATGCAAATACAGCTTCCGGTTGTGCTGTTGAATCAATACATGATGCCTTGATTGATATAACAAAATGTCCACCATTCTTTAAGAAATTCTGTGCATTGATGGCAACAATTCGAGCCTGATCTGGTTGGGCAACATCAGCAAAGATTGCATCAACCATACCAACTAACATGCGATATTTGTGCGGATGTCGGGCATCTTCAATTATTGGAATTATATTTGTACGTTTCTTTGCTACATTTAATAGATCCCGGCCGGACCTATGTGAGAATTCAACGGCATAAACTAAACCTTCCGGACCGACAATATCAGATACATGTGAAACAGTTGTGCCAGATGCAGCACCTAAATATAAAACTTTACTACCAGGTCCCATATGAATTTTATCAACACCACCCAAAATTGCTGCAGCTAATTTACTTCGAAATGGATTCCATACTCTATATTCAATTTTTTCAGTACCATTCTATTGAATAATACAATATTTATTACACAAGTTAATGATAATTATTGACAATTTACCTCAACAGAGATACGTTTTTCACCATAAACATCTGAACCAGGTACTAAATTCAACGTTACCAAAGCGTCTTCTTTACCACGGGCAATAAAAACACCTTCATGACGATGCGGCTCAACGACCACTGTTTTACCACCTTTGAAACCGGCTCTACCGCCACCACGTCCACCACTAGGACGACCACCGCGGCCTCCACGACCGCCACCGCCACCGCCACCGCGGCCTCTACCAAAACCACCGCTACCCCGGCCACCCCCGCGACTATCTCTACCGAAACTGGAACGACCACCGCCACCATCACCACCACCGCCACTGGGTCGGCCGCCAAAACCACCACGGCCGCCACCGCCACGACCGCCGCCGCCACGACCTCCACCACCGCCACGGCCACCACCTCTTGAGAATCCTGCAATAGACAAGAATTAATACATTTATTAAATATCTATAAGCAAACACGTGATGAAATGGTTGATTGATTTTAACGATTTTTTTAATTTAAAATGAATTACCTGGTTTACCCATTATTTATATCTACAATTAAGAAATAGTAAACAAGTAACTTTAATGACAACGAGTTAAATTTATGGTGGAAAACGTGTTTAAATGGAATTTTATCTTTCACAAAAAGCACGTTTTATCTGAACATAACCTCAAAGTGATACAAGTTGTACGATACAACAGCATGGTGGCGCTGTTGGCTACAATAACAATGTAGGGTAGGGGTAGAGTGGTAGCCAATCAGCACCAATCACTTTCAACTGCCATTGCTGCCAACAGAAAAAAATTTAAAATACTGTGAATTTTCTTAATGAATGATCATTGTTAATTGAATAATAATTTCAATAATAAATTGATAATGCATATGTGATATCCTTTTCACTTCATGTTTCTCTGTGAAAAGCCATATGGCGCTGTAGCTTTACGCAGTCTCTAACTTGGTCCGGTAATTGGTCAAATTGAGTCGTGTCCGTTAATTGTAGACTGTAATTTGTGACTATTCAAATAATTTAACCGGAAATTATGACTATCCACTTGCATACCGGAAAAGACAATGCATCATTAAAACGCAGTGAAAATAAAATTCAAAGTGTACCGTGCAGGATTTACGCAGAACGAAATACAAAAGTTTCCAGTTTTTGTGAGCCATATGTACGAAATAGCTCCAACAATAGTAACAATAACTTGATAACAATTAGAGCCAATAAATCTAATTTTTTACTTTCTAGCATTAGAGACAACATTTAGAGGGTATCCGTTGAAAGGACAATGCATCAATTTACCGGCAAATTATTTGGGTATTGTTGTAGAGAAGAAAATCGGCCGTCGAATTGGTAAAAAAGATCGCAAATTGTATGTAACGAACAATTTCAAATCAATAACGTATTGGAATTGGGATAAATTACCGAGTAAAAATGACCGAATCATTCAAGCATTAGATTGGATTGATATTACAGAAGCTGTAAACTAATTATTATTTTTTAATACAATTTAATCAATGATATCTTTTTAGTTACACAGTCCTATAATTGAAAACTAAGTAGGAGTTCAAATGAGACAAGGAATAAAAATGTGCCTTTACTGCATATTCAAATAAAATTCCAAATCGTATACAATTGACAACAACTGGCAGATTTGTTATTTGGTATTGTATTTTTAAACATTTTCATTCTATTTTAAACAATAAGAGATCATGCTGGTTTACAATCAATAAAGTACAATAATTAACGGTCTAGTCCGAAGCAAGTTAATTTGTCGCCAATTACATACAAATCCCATAGAAAACAATAACCGGAAAGTTATAATTGAGTAACTTGTTAAAATTATAAAATAAAGTAACCAATCAGCTTGATTCGAATTAGACTCTTTGGTAAATTAAGTAGAGTAGGAAATTTGAAGCAACTCGTCTGGATTAGTAATCAACTTCTGAAAGTTTAATGACTAATTTTAATGAAGTTGTTTACAATTCGTTCAAGTCTCACCGGATTTCCATCAGTTATTATAAACATAGATATTTGGTAATAATAACTTCACAAAAACAACATAAATATTAGAGGATTATTTTGTGAAATTTTTATTATTATACATAAAATAATAATAATATAAATAAGGTATAGAATAATTAGAAAACTAAATGACTAGAGTATATATAAATTGTAATAATTAAGATATATTTGTATCACTATCTGGCTGTTGTTGTTGATGATGTTGGTGTTGCATCATCTCCACATGCCTTGAACGCTTCTGATTCTCTTGTTGTTTAATAAATTTACTCAGTCTTTCCAATAGAAATTGTTTATCATGTCCTTCTAAGACTAATTGATTCTTCAACACATTTACCATATGTCTATTAGCCGAATTGATTGCTTTAAAATAATATAAAAACAATACTAATAGAATGATAACAGGTATCGCAAAACCTGGTGTTGATATAAAGAATATAACGTCTTGTAACCATATTGGTGTCTGATAAAATAAATCCACAATATATGTCCATATTCTATCTAAATTGCGAAATGGACCACAATTACTAGATGGTTGTAATTCTGTTAACGTATATGTTATTGGTAATAATGCAAATATAAATGATACTAATAATATAATCATAAACATTGAATTTGAACGGGATGTACGATAGATTTCAATGCTCGGTTTGCTATTCACTAAGCATTGAAAACGTTTCAACGGAAATATTAACAAGAATATTAAGAAGAATATGAATGATAATAATGGTGAGAAGAAACAGCCCAACCAACATAATGTTTGTAAATAGATGACATCCAAGACATGTTTTGGTAATTGGAATGTTTGTTCACTGATGATTCGTATGAATTTCACATTATTAAAATAACGATTCAATAATGATCTAGGGAAATTGACGAAAAATACTAGAATTACATGTGTAAAGAAATCAGTCAGGACTAATTTATAAATCTGTTGGCCAACGTATGTCTCCCAACAGACTACATTATTGTTACATTGGTATAAATTCTTGTTGTTTTCAACAATTTGACTCAATGTTGCATACAATACGAACAGTGATGATAAACGTAATAAAACTGTACGAAATAATGTTAAACGTACAGCATATAATGGGCGATATTTTTCAAATATTATCAAATGACTAAACACGTATGGTATTGCCATATTGAAGAAAACAATCAGAATTGATGGTAAATATTGATAGATCAATTGTAGGAAACCTTGGCTACAGTCACCGTTATCGATATTATTTTGTTGTAGTTGATTTGTACTAAAAACATAAATGAAATAAATAGCACAACCACAACAAATTAATATAATTATAACGAATACATTGATGAGGAAACGTTTTAAAAACAGTTTAATACGTTCACTTTTTGTACGATTTTGGCGTAATTCTTCTAAACGTTCCGTTTCTAAATTTGCTTTAATTGCATTATAGATGGCTTTCTGTTTTATTTTAGCCGTTTTCTCGTTATGTATACAAAAATCCCAACCGCCAAAGATTAAATTACAATATTGATAGAATTGACCTTCGCCTTCAATTAAACGCTCTTTAAAACCTTTTACAGCCGATTTTACAATTGATATTAACGATATAATAAAATAAATTAATGTTATTAATATGTATGCTAATGGAAGATTATAATAGAATTCGTCATTATATGAATTCATATGTGTTAATGTTTTATTTGGATAATAACCATAAAATAATATACTGCACTCCATAAAACCGGTACCTTGCATTAAATTCAAAAAAATCGTTCCAATATCTGTATCGTATAAACTACTGGTCTCTATACAATATGTGCGGTTTAAATTGCTATTATCATCGTCTAACAATATTGTTGGCAGTGTTATAAATAGAAAAATTATCGAAAATATAAATAAATTTAAATAAAACAGCCATTTCAAGAACAGAAAATAGGAGACTACACCTGTACCAAAATGGCCTTCGATTTGTTTCAAATCATTCTTCCACAATTCCATTTTCAATACAGTTTCCCTTAAATATAATTGTACTTGTCGCCAGATCTTTCTGCGTTTCCATTTGAATTGTTCGTAGCCTTGTAGCCGAAGATTCGGTTCATTCTATTTAAATTAATTGCTTGTTAATTAATTAATTATCAAAATAGATAAATAAATAAGAGAAACAAACCAAAATTTTCGCCTTCATCTCCTTCTTTTGTGCCATTGGTATTGGCATCGCTTTAATTAACATAATTTCATCCCATGTTGTCTCTTCTGTTGATAGATTTTCGGATAGATCGGGTAGCATTGCAACTTGAACATCACCACCACCGATCGTGGATGTACGTCGATGGATGGTGGATTCGCGTCTTGAACGTGTTGTTGTCTGACGGCGCATTGTACGACTATCGTTTGTACGAAAACGCATCGTTGTTGCTGCTACAATTGTGAAATTTAATCAGTTTTATTTCGATTTAAATGATCGGATATATACAAACCTGCTCGTGTTTGTTTACTGGGCAATAATGTTGCCAGATGTTTGGCATCTTTTTGTAATACATCGAATTCTGCATCTGTCGGATAACTTTCTTGATAGAATTCGGAGCCTGCCTCCTCCCAGCCTTGAGTTTTTGTTATTTTCTTTTTATTACCACCGCCCGACATATTTCTATTTACTTCAAACTAACTCCAGTTGACACAAATTACAAAATTAATCTGATAATCAAGAAAACATCCTGCAATTGAAAACAATGGCTCATAATTTTGTTGGAAAATTGAGTGATTAATCACTCGATAAAATAATGATAATTACCTGTTTCCGTGAAACGATTATCTGATAAGGTTTCAAATCAACGTTATCGGTTCGGAAATGAACAATTTATGAAGATTTTAATTAATGATTTCTAAAAAAAATCATTTACATGAATAGACAGCTGATGTGAGCTTCTGTCAACGAATAGTTAGGGACTTTTATAAAGTTGGCAATATTAATCAATTTTATACTATGGATAGAGCGTTATACTCAAAAATTGTATTTCAAGCATTAGCAGGCAATCAAAATTACTTCTACTGGTGAGTGGGTTTTTTTTTTAATAGATGTTTGACACAAAGTTGACATTACAGATTTAATGTGTTGCCTAACTTGTTGGCGAAACTAGGGGAAAGTGCTATCCATATATTTAATACATCTATGATTACGAAGCAGTAGTACCAACTGAAAGTTTCTAGATTTACAGTTGAAATGTCATCAACTTGTCATCGTTTTTTTTTTTTTTTTTAAGATTTAATTGTAGTAATTTTGGTATTTTTGTCATTTAACATATGTTCAAAATATTTTTGAATATTTAAATTGTAGTGAAATGGATGAACAAGATATTCCAATTGATATAAATAACAATAAATTATTAGATTGGCTAATAAGTCGTCGGCACGTGCCGAAAGATTGGCAAAACAACATATTGAAAATACGCGAGAAGATCAACAATGCAATCCAGGATATGCCACGACACGATGGTATAATCAAACTATTAACTGGACAACATATTAATTATTTTCATTGTTTGAAAATTATTGAAATTTTGAAAGAAACAGAAGCCGACACAAAGAATCTATTTGGCCGTTATGGTTCACAACGCATGAAAGATTGGCAAGAGATCTTGACATTGTACCAAAAAGATAATATTTATTTAGCTGAAACGGCCCAAATATTAATACGTAACGTCAGTTATGAGATACCGAGTTTACGTAAACAAATTACAAAATTCGAACAACAACAATTCGATGCTGAAAAGAAAATTAAAGATTATACGAGAAATGAACAATTGGCTCTAAAAGAATTCGAACAATCATGCGATGATTTGGGTATAGATGGCAAGAATATTAAACGAGAATTGTACGAGTTAATCCATGAATTGCCGAAGATCTACGAAATTACCGCCGAAAAAATGAAAATTGTTCAAAACGCTATTGAATTATATACAGAGTTCAATAAATTTCTGTTAGGCAGAGATACAGATGCTGCAGTGTTGAATTTACTGCAATTTATCATTGATAATAGCAATACAACAACTTATCAATACACATACGGCGTTAAACCGTTGAAAATTGAAGAAGATATCTTACAATTGGAAACATTTGAAGAGACTCAAGATTCGAATAACGACAACGTTATTGATTTCGGTGATGGTGACAATGAGATTGATTTTGGTGATTTCACAACTCCAACAACAACAACAACAACAACAGAAAATGACAACAATGAATATGATCTTGGTGAGGCACAAATTGATTGGGGTACATCGTCGAGTACAGATACAGAAAATGGTTTTGAAATTGTTGAGCATAAAGATTTCGATTTAGATGAATCGGGCATTGTTGTCGAACAATCCGGTATGGATGGTGGTGTTGCTAAAGGTGATGAAGCTTTGACACTATTAGATAATCCAAAATTGCGCGATCAAATCATTAATGAACTAATGGAATTGAATGAATTTTTAGAGATGCGTCTCTATGAATTATCAAATGATACAACGAATCTATTGAACATGTCGCAATTACAAGACAATTCAACGATATTACAAATGCAAACAATTGAAACTGTTACAACAATGAATGATTGCGTCAATGTTATCTTGAATGAATTGACAAATAAACGTATCATGCATTTGCATAATATAAAACATTCACCGAAATATTTGGATACATTGACGAATACGTTGAAGCAAAAATTGAATTTGGTTGAACGTATGAAACTGAATAAATCGATTTTGGAAGAACAAATTAAAACCTGCGGGAACGAAATCAAATCGATTGAACCGATAATCAAGTTATTGATTGAGAAAACGAAACAATTACAAAAAGATATTGAAAATGATATATCAAAACGGTATAAAGGAAGAGTTGTTAGAATCGTTGGTGGCGTCAATCTTCTATAAGTTTGCTGTAACATTCTATTTTTCTTGTTTGTTTGTTTTTTAAGATTAATATAATTGTAAGGAGAATAATTTGTATGTAGTAATTATATTTTCGAAAAATATATAATCATGAAGGATTTTTTGTTTTAAATTCGAATTGCCTTACGTATAGACAACAATTTATACACAAATTGCAGTGAATACACTTCAGTTCTAAACGCAGGATATTGATCGCAACGCTGCCAAATTGTCTGTCTTATTATTCTAGTAATTATAAATTTCCAGCGATTTTCGGCAATCGTTTCGATAAGTCATTAGTTGATGGTTTTTTAATGAATATTACCGAAATTAGAATTTATCCTGTATTCTTATTGGAGAAAATAGTGTTATATTGACATATTTGTCAGTTGGCAACACTGTTTCGTTCTTTCTGTATTTAGAAGAATATTTTATCTGTCAAATAGTAATTAGCCAATTTGGTAAATTTTTTGATAACGTAGTAGGGATGTTTATCATTTTCTTTATTTTTTCCTTAAAAAATTCGCGGACAGTTTGAAAAAAATTAATCTAGTGTTTATAATAAACAAAACTATTGTATTAAAATCAAGTTAATTCAACAGTTGTTGTATTTATTTATTATTTTACGTTTCCAACTGTAACCTAACCTAAAGTTGTAACAATCGTTTTTTGTGGTTCAAGTTTTGACATAATATGTGATTATAAATTGAGGTGTGTGTGTATTTCTTTAATAAATAATCTAATAACTAAAACGTTATATTTATAAATAGCTGTTTAAATATAAATGTATATGGACATTGTATGTATGTATATGTAGTGTTTAACAAATGTCAAATATCAATTAACAATTATCGGATTGATGTTGAAGGAGACAGTTTTGTAAATTTCCAAAATTAAATCGTTAATAGGAACAATCAGAATAAGAACAAGAATTATCAATAGAAAATCTTAGAAAAATGACCACCATATCAATGGAAGAATACGAATTGATGAAAGATTCAAAATATCGCATGTATGTTGCTGCAATTGATAAAGCTTTAAAGAATTTCGATTATACATCCGAATGGGCTGATCTAATATCAGCATTAGGTAAATTAAACAAGGTAGGTAGACACACAATTGATTACAATTAGATGGTATTGGAATAATCAAATTATTGCAGGTATTAACGAGTTATCAGAAATTCCGTGTTATACCAAGACGTATTAAGATTAGTAAACGTTTAGCACAATGTATGCATCCAGCTTTACCATCTGGTGTACATTTGAAAGCTTTAGAAACTTACGATATCATCTTTCGTACGATTGGTACGGCTAGATTATCACAGGAATTATTCATTTATAGTTCAGGTAAATTTAAACAATTATTGTTACACTATCAACATTATTATCATTAAACATACATGTAATCTTGAGATTAACTATTATGGGTGTTTTTGAATAATTTATTTTATAAATAATCAAACAATTCAACGGCGTCATTTGAGAATAGGCGAAAAAAAATCAATTATCAATCAACGTACGTAGTTTATTTTCGTTTAAATTCGTTAAAATTAGTTTTATAGTTCATATTATTAGTAATTATTGATTGTTGTAAAATTTAACGGATATTACTACAATAACAATAAAATATTACACTATCAAATATAGTGTAGTTAATAATTCATACTAAATGATAACTGACATATAACAACAATTACGGTTTTTCTAGAAATATAAATATTATCATTATCGATTTTATTTTTGTTACTATTTTATAATAGTAAAACTAGACGAAGTTGTGTTTATTTCATAGAATGATTCGTGTATCTGTTACACCCGAATAATTCTATCGATTGCTAATCCACAAAATAAAGGAAAATTTCAACACTTAAACGTTAAATAATCAATTTAACTAACAGTGTTACTTTTATTCAAATAAACAAACTAAAAAATGAGTATTTTGTTAGGTCTATTTCCATTGTTGGGCCATGCTGCTATGAACATACGTCCAGCATTATTATCAATGTATGAAACACACTTTGTACCATTACATGAACGTTTAAGGCCTGCTCTAATCGGTTTTCTAAGTGGCGTTTTACCGGGTTTAGAATCCGGATCTGATCATTTTGAAAGGTTCGTTCTTTCTGAAATTGTGAAAAAAAAAATACAACAATAATAATAATGAAATTTTATATTTTAATTTGTTATAAAATTAGGACAAATCAATTACTTGAGAATGTGTGTGATGGTGTTGGTCCAAAATATTTTTATACATGTATATGGCATTGTGTCACAAATAATAGTCCAGTACGTTTACCAGCAATTAGTTATGTATTGTCGCATTATAAAAGAAAATTACCAATGGAAGATCAATTATATTTAATGGGTCATGATATTGATTTAATGGTTAGTGGTTTATGTGCAGCTGTACAAGATACAAATATTTTAGTACAACGTTCAGCTTTAGATTTATTAATGGTTTGTTTCCCAATGCAAAATAAGCAATTATTATATGCTGACATGGTACGTTTAGTTACTGCATCATTAACAACAATTTTACGCCGCGATATGTCATTAAATCGGTAAGTCTTTATTAACTAAACAATACTATAAAATATTATTATTGATTTAAATGTGTCATAAAATTGAGTAATGTTACACTTTTCGGATTTATTGACATTTAAATGTCAAATCGACCTTTTAAATTGACTGACTTATAAATAAACCTGAATTACAATTTTAATTAGTCAATTTGGCACGCCTTAATCAAGATTAATTATTGTAGAAAATTACTAATTTTTTCAGTCGTTTATATTCATGGCTATTAGAGAAGGAAGGTACAATTCCAATTGTTCATATAGAAGATGAAATTGATGATGATGTCAATCATGTACATTCGACAATAGCTTATGATTTATTGAATGATGCAATACGTATCATTTTGAAAAATAGTAGTATGGAAGTACCATTAGATATAAAACCATATCGTTTATTAACATCATTATTCGATAAACCACAAATTGGACCTGTAATATTAGATAATATTTTATATGATGTATTTCGTGCTTTATATTTATCATGTTTACAACAACAAAAACATAAAACATTGAGTAATGGTAATATTTCTAATAATAATGGTAATAGTAATGGTAATATAAGTACAGTACGTTGTGTATCGTTTAATGGTGATTTGACAAGTCTAAAGAATAATGATGATTTTATTGTTAATAAACAATTCATTATGAAGAATTGTCAAGAATTGATAAAGAATGCCAATTTATTATTTAATACTTTACATAGTTTCTATATATGGTCATATATTGAGAAAATCTATACAGAATCAGTTACGAATATTAAAAATTATAAAACAAGAGATAGATGGCAAGTTAATGATATCGGTTCTGGTTTACCGAATATTTTAGAAATTTGCTTATTAACCGATTTTTTATTAGATATAATACCGATTGAATCGTTTGCTGAAAATACATCAAACATTCTACCAAATCTATTTAATAAAATTATCGTAATAATGAAATTAAATATACAAATATTGAACCATTTAGAAATTGAGAAGAGTTTAGAATTATGTACGAAAATATTAACAAAAATACAACCATTAATATTAACAACAACAACAATTTTACCAGCATCAACTGTAAATAATACAACATCAACCACAACAACAACAAATACAACAACACAAATAATAAAAGATGATATTGAGGTTTATACAACACAGAATACGTGTGATGATAAAAGTGTTACTTTGAGTTTATCAAACATCAATGAAACTAATAATAATAATGAAGATCATAATGGATTGAAAACATCGTTAGAAAAAAGTAAATCTGATTCAAAATTGAATGAAAATCTAGTTAAAAATGAGTTAACAATTGAAGATTATGATAGTAGTCGTGAACGATCTTATAGTAATCAAATGTTGAAAAAGAAAGATAAATCAAGCCCGAAGATTGATAAGAAAACAAAGAATAAAAAATCTAAATCTAGTTCGAAATTGTACGATTTAAAGAAAGAAGAAACCACCGATACTACCGAATTAATAACAGTGAATGAAATAACAACAAAAACAACTATTACAACACCTACACTTTCTTCTACTACAACAATAAATACTAGTAGTAGTAAAAAATTAAAACCTGAAAATAAGTCTTTCTTGAAATGTTTAGAAGAATATAAAGATTTCTATGTGGTTTTTATTAAGAGTAAAATTTTACCAAATACCAATATAAAAAAGGTCTTATCAACTTTAATTATTGATAAAAACGAACGAACTAATAATTTATATAGAATGTTGGAGGAATCTTTGCAGGAGAAAGCTGATTTTATACCGATTGATTATAAGGATGTTTTAAAGAAAACACGAAAAATATCAATAAATAGTCTAACAACTAGTAGTAGTAGTAGTAGTAGTAACAATAGTAGTGATAATGAAGATGATAGTTCTGTGAATAAATATGAATCTGCTGTGAATGTTGCGTCGAATATTTTCTTAGAATTTTCAGCATTTCCAAATATTATCACCAATGCCGATAGTATTATTGATTGTGATAAAAAAATGAAATTACCGAAATGGTTACAAACATTACTTGTAACAGCATATTGTAAAGAATCAACACGTTCTATACAAACAATATCAATGAGTACGTTATTGGAGATATTCAGTTTAACGAAGAATCAAAATTGTTCAAAGAATGATGATGATGATAATAATAACGATGATGATGATGATGATGATGATGATGGTAGTACGAATATTTTCATTACTGGTATTTTAGAAAATGTTTATGTTAATTTCATTGAAGAAAATACGATAATTTTAGAGGTAATTTCTTTAGTTAAAATCGATTTGTTTAATTTAATTGAAAATATTTTAGAAAATGTCACAAATTTTATGGAATACTTTAAGGATTACAACAACACAAAAACAATTATTACAATGTGTCACGTTATTGTATCAAATACATAATATTTTTGATAATCGAATTATTGTTGAGGAAGTTATTGGGAAATATTTGTCTGTTAAGAATATTACAGTGGAGTATGTGAAAGAATTTTTTCTATTATGGCATCTTGGTCGGAATTTAAATCTCAAATTACCACCAAATAGAACTAGTATACGGAATTTCGATAGGTAAATATCAATAAATGTTTGAGTTGGGCTAGTTTTTACTTCGGTACAATTGAATTGTTACCAGTATAAGAATAGAAAATCGCAATTTTATTCACGAAAATTTTAATCTTATATTTTTGTCTTTTCTATTGATTGTGTGAATGACTGTAAATCAAAATTTCAAGCATATTATTCGGCAGTAAAACTCCGATAAAATATTCATAAACCACTGGAAATTTCTAATTTATAGCTCTCGATATAAGCTTATAATTTCCATATTAAAACATTATGCATGTTTCAAAACTCAACTAAAAGTTCTATTATACAATGTTCGAAATTTCAGGTCTCTATTGAAGATTTTAGATAATCTACAAAATCCAGATGAGCCAAATTTACAATTATTGGCTGAAACATTCTTAAATCATTGTCTATTACATAACGATATACCAAGAATAATAAATTTAATATTAATTAAATTATTAACACCAGGTACAGCACGTGTCTCAATACGTCATATAAATATAAATGATAATGATATACAAAGTGAAATGAATTACAATGAAAATCGTACAAAAATTGATGAGAATCAATCGAAAAAAATCTATGCTATTAGTAATGAAAATGGTAATATAATGTATCATTTAACGAATAATACAAATGAATTAACAAAAGAACAACAGAAACAACAACAACAACAATCTTTATCGAATAATGTAGTCAGTAACAATAATAATAATAATAATAATAATAATAGTAGTAGTAATACGGGAAATAATACGAAACGTAAATGGTTTACATTCTCAAAAACTGGTAAAAAATATTCACCAACAATTGTTAATGTTACAACAAGTATAGATGATTTTAACAATATTGTAACGCGAAAAAATCGCAATGATTATAAAAATTATAAGATAACAACAACACCACCACCAATTAACCATCGTATTATTAATAGTAACAACAACGATAATAAAAATAGCAAAAATAATGTTAAAGTTATTATAAATCCATTAAGTTCGAAAGAAATCTATCCGGATGGTATTGATGGTTCTTATTCAAAAATTGATTCGCAACAATCATCAACAGATAGTTTAAATTCGACGCATAGTAGTAACGATAGAAATGCATTTACTCGTAATAATAATAATGATGATGATGATAATCAGAATGGTATTATTATTGATCGTGATTCTGGCTATGAATCATCAATTTTAAAAAGTAAATTGTTAGAAAGTATCGAACCGATATCGGATGGTTTAAAAGACAATCAACAGACTAGTAATAAAATACCAAAATCGCATAGTTTCGATGAGAAATGCGTTAATCAAAAGATAGATGATTTAGAAAATTCATCATTAGTACATAGTTGGTCGTATTGTATTTCAGATTCGGATAATTTGAATGCTGAATTAGAATTGAGTACGAGTGCTGAAGATTTCTTTAAAAAATCCGATACGTTTGTTATTAAAGATATATTGGGCGAGATCATTGATAAAGTTTGCAATACGATTCATGATAATATTGAAAATGATAAGAATTCTAATAGTAGTAGTAGTAGTAGTAGTTGTGTTAATAATAATAATAATAGAAGACCGACGGATTTAGATTTGAAGACAAAATCGAAAAATTTCGTTCTTTATCCGATCCATTCCCATATTTGTTTATATTACGAAATTTTCGATTCTGAACAAATTCTATATTCATTACAAACTTTAAAGAATTGTTTAAATACAAATCCGAAATTATTTATTAAATGTTTAGCAACTAGCGGTGTAAAGGATTTGAAAAATAACGATATTTTATATTTATTAGCCAAACATCGTAAATCACTACTTGGTTATAATTTTAATGGTGAATTAAATCATGAATATATAAATTTTTATCGTGGCTATATGTTTCTAGATATAATTATATTAATATGTTTGAATTATTCACGAACATTCTTTCCGCCGTATTTAGATGATTTAAATATTCGTAAATACGATATAAATAATAATCATAAAATACAATTAGAAAGTTTAGAAATATTAGATTCAATTGTAAAGAATTTAATTGAAATGGTTAAAGAGAATACGAAAGGTTTTTCTATTTATATTGCCGATATGTTGGTAAAATGTAAATTACAAAAGATCATTCTACATTGTTTATTAACATCAGTTCGAAATTTCGATGAAGATGATATGACGTTCGCTGAACAAGTATTATTATTTAATAATTTCCAATTGTACGATCGACATTTGAAAGTTGGGGAGTACGTTGAAACGTTTCAAATAAGAATTTTAAGGTAATAACAATAATAATAAATTGTTATAATTCTACTAAATACTTGCGGTTTGTTTTAGATTGGTGCATTCGTTGATAATTCTAGAATATTACGTGTATCCACAGACGAAATCTTTGAGTAATTTTAATCATGAATCGAATAATCCATCAACAAATGTCGATTTGAATTATACACCAACTATATTGATACCACAACAGAATATCTTTTTATCGGCTGTAATGTCAGCATTGCGTCATGAAAATATGAAGCATTTGCATAGTAAATGGTTGAATATGATAACGTTATGTTTACCATATTTCGGTGAAAATATCAAACAAATAACAATAAGTGTTATACATCAAATTTGTAATATAATTGAAACAATATCATTAAAATACAATTATGATGAATTAGATGATAATGAATTATGTACCGATTATGCTATCACATTATTAGAATCATTAACAATATTATGTCATTATTGTCTATTAGATCCATCGCAAACTGTTAATCAAATGAATATACCAATGTTGAATGCAACAGCACAATCAACAACAACACCAACAACAAATCCGGGTGAAATCTTCAATAATCTAGTTGGTGCATTTTTCTCACCGGATTTATTATCAACAACATCCACAACAACAACAACAACAACAGCAGCAGGAACAGCAGCAGCAACAACAACAACATCATCATTATCAACATCGTCTACAGCAACACAAGCCATAACAACACAAACTATAACGACATTATTGTTGAAACAAAATTCGGAACATTATCAAAAT
This sequence comes from Hycleus phaleratus, assembly GCA_013841185.1. Lineage (NCBI taxonomy): Eukaryota > Metazoa > Arthropoda > Insecta > Coleoptera > Meloidae > Hycleus > Hycleus phaleratus. The sequence goes on from JACDRP010000230.1 coordinate 84,010, forward strand.
GCAAGGAAAACGATCTTAAGTCATATGCCTAGGATTATATCGAGTGTTGCAAAACTATGGCAAACTATTGTCACTTTAGAAAATGATAATAATAGTATTTACGGTAATACGAAGATTGTTAAACAACAATTATTAGAATTCTTAAGTCCAATATCGGTGCATCACGGTAATAGTTTTCTGGCTGCTATTGCTGTTGCTTGGTATGAACGAAGAAATCTTTTCACCACTATTAAGACGGTATGTACGTTTAAATTTGTTTAAAACAACTGGTAATTAATTCGATGATTATAGATATTGCCGGAACCAAATGCTGGTCAAAATAATCTAGTTTATCTAATATCGGCGATACGAGTCATTCCTTTAGATAATTTAGTACAAACTGTAATAGCTGTAATAAAGAATCCACCGCCTATTGAAGGTTTAAATACGGATATTTGTTTGGATGTTTCAGTTTTGGAATTGTTCTATTGGTAATATTATTTATTTTTGTTAAATTCACAATCTTCTATATTGAGTTATTTTGTTAGTTATATGCGTAACGCTTCAGCAACTCAATTATCAGAAGCTTGGAGTTCATTACTGGCTCTAATTAGAGAGGGTAATTCATCAAGTCCACCAGCACAATTCTTATTAGCTGCCTTGCTGCACGAATTAATGATCAAATGTTGTCCATTAGAGGAACGTAAAGATCAAAAAGATCTACAAGATGTTACAGCAAAATTGATCGAATCTGTATCGCAAGTTTGTGGTTTATGTTTAGAACAAACAACATGGTTGCGTCGTAATTTGGCTGTAAAAGAATTGGATGAACCAATAATAAATGATGGCAACAATTTAATTGGAACGAATTCGGAAATTGTCGGCAATAGTTGCAGTGTACAAGCACAATTAGTATTGGCTGAAATTTTAGCACCAATCCTAGATATATGTTTTGGTTCGTCTGAGAAAGATAAAGTTGTCACAATTTTAACATCATTAATGTATAATATTGTACCATATTTAAAAACGCATACAACAAGGAATATGTCGAGTTTCTTGGCATGTTCGAAATTATTGGCCAGTTTGAGTAGTTATCAATATACTAGGAAAGCATGGAAGAAGGACGTTTTCGATCTCCTATTGGACAATTCATTGTTTCAAATGGATTATAATTGTTTGAAATATTGGCGGATTATCGTTGATAATTTGATGACGCATGATAATACAACATTTCGAGATTTAATGAGTAAGTTTTTCTAAAATAAATTTTGGTGTGTATTCCGTAATATATTTGAGAATTCCATTTCTAGCTCGTGTATCATTAACGCAGAGTGGTAGTTTAAATCTATTCTCATCGCGCGAACAAGAATACGAATTACGGGCGCAATTATTGAAACGTTTAGCCTATGTGATATTCTGCAGTGAAATGGATCAATATGCTAAATATATGCCGGATATTCAAGGTAAATTTTACAATATGCCGATTTTTGTTAAAATTGAAATTAAATATTTATTTATTTTATTAGAACAATTAACGGCAAGTCTGCGATTGAATGTACCTGGTGTTCAAGCGCAAGTCTTCTTATGTTTCCGTGTTATATTGATACGTATGAGTCCAATACAAGTAACATCATTGTGGCCAATTATCATCAGTGAAATGCTTCAAGTCTTGCTACAAATTGAACAAGAATTATCAACAGATACGGAGGAGTTTAGGTAATTTATTAAAATTTAATTAATAATCCCCCATTAGGGTTTTGGTATAAATATGTTTTTTTTTACTAATAATAATAATAATAGTGAAGGATTAGTAGTATTGTCTTGTGTAAAATATTTTTTAACAAATTGTATTTTTTGTTTTGTTTTTGCATCGTGCTGGGATCACCGCTGTGTATAAAACATTTGTAAAGGACAAACAACAGGTAAACACTAATTTGTTTCTACTTTTGTCTAGATACTAACCAGATGCTTTAGTTTTATTTAGTTATGTGCTTATTGTCAACACGATTGTAGCATTTTAGATATAGTTGCTATTGTTGTAATAATTGTTCTTTAATGATTTATTCTAGTAGTCATATTAAATTATTGTCAACTCTGGATGCAAGTTGGTCAACCAACAGCAACAATGGTTTACATGCATTGGGCCATCCGCATTGGTTAAAATTACAACTATCAACAGCGAAATTGCTTGATTTAGTTTTGCTATTGCCGGCCATCACTTTGCCACAATTTCAAATGTAAGTAGATAAATTCGACAATTATGATTGTCTTTATTAATTATAAAATTGGTTTTATTTGAATGATTGCAGGTATCGATGGGCGTTTGTTGGAGACGATTTGGAACGTTTCGATTCATTGGAAGGTGTGCCATTTGTACCGCACGTTGTACGTATAGCTGAATTAATGGATAAGAAATTCACTGATGCACAAATTGAAACATTACCAATGAAACGCAATGAATTATTATTAACGATGAATCATATTGGCCAATTGAAGGATTTACATGGTTTTTTTAAAACATTAAGTTTCTGTTCAAATAAACATCGAACACAATATTGTAAAAATGGTAGTAATATTGATTATGCAACATTCGGTGATCGACAATCTGATAAGAAATTGAATGCAATTCTGGACAAGATTGATAAAGTTGTTGAAATGGATTTTCTTGATAAAATTCCAAGATAAATCAATTTTATATGCGTTTGCTTTTCGTTATCCATTTCACTTTTATTTACTCGACAAAACTCATACAATTTATCCAGAGTTCAGTATTTTTTTTTATTTGCTCTCGTTTTTTAAAGGAAACTTAGGTTGTTGCAATTGTTGTGTTTTTTATTTGTATATTTATATTTAAATCAACAACATAAGTTGAGTTATTTCTGGTGCAATTTTACTGTAAATAATGTAATTTAAAATGTCTTATACATATATATACATGCATACAAATTGTGATTTTATATTGTGATGTAACAAAAGAGATACAATGTGGCGGTAATAAATTCATAATTATTTCAACTACGTAAATTCATAAATTATCCTATAGGTAGTACACTGTAATCAAAAAGTAACGCATAATGCTAATAATTTCGGTTTTTTTTCGTTTCGAAAAACGTTGAGGCATGGCTGTTCGAATTCTTTAATGGAGCTTGTTATTCCATGAAATTGTCGACCATCAAA